>JAODAL010050651.1:0-27247 GCA_025379985.1 Phyllomedusa bahiana
TTTCCCCCCATCCCGGGATGGGGTTTCGGGAAGAACCCGTGCCCACAGTACATCATTTCCCTAACGTTTGGTTTCGTGGGCCCTGAGATCTCCAAAACATTCCTACAGGCAAGACTTACGTCCCGCCGACATCAGGAAAAAGATTCGGATGGGGGCTTAGTCCTTTTTGGGGCCATCCGGGGGTGGGAACCCTACGCTTTGATCTCACGGCTTACGGGGGCCGATTTCTGGCACAAATTAAAAGGACTTCACCCCCGCCTGTGTCACATGTGTGGAAAAGGTTCCCACGTACCCCCGGGCTCTTGATGTCCCATGCCAAAACCCCTTGGACGCACAACCCAAGGATTTCATCAGGAGCTACCGGTTTCCCGGGAATTCTGTCATCGGGGGATGGTTACGGACCATTTCTAAAGATCCCATTTGTACCTCTTCCCGGGTCTCCCGCTCCCCCACAATTGGCCGTCATTTCTTCCGGATATTTTCGCTACAGGGTTTTGCCTTCAACATGCCCCGTCGCGGTGTTAAAATTTTTTTTCCCCGATTTTGGCGTGCACGGTCCCTTCTGCAATCAATTGGGACTTTTCATCGGCCTACCCCCTCAGTAAGGGGCGGGGAAGGGGGTGAACCAGTTCTGGAAAATCCCGCATCATTTTTTTTATCCGGACTCGGACAATGGGCCGAGCTCCCCCTTAGGCCGAGTTTTCTTTATAACCATCGTGCTCGGATGCACCGGCGTCCCCCCCATTTTTTGGGGTCTATCCCGCCCCCCCCCCCCCCCCCTTCCCCGCCCTCCCCCTGCCCACTGTTGGGAAGTGAACACTGTCAATGACCAAGTTCGAGATATAAAGGGCCACTGGAAGAGACTCGTTTCCCTATTCGGGCCTCTGCCCGTATAAGACTCGGGAGACAAAAGGAGAAGACCTCCCCGACGTTCCCCCGGGGGACAAAGGTTGGCTCTCCTCGAGGTGTGCGCCTGAATTTTCCCAGTCTTAGTTGGGCCCCCCTTTCCTGGCCCCTTAAAGGGTGTTTGGGCAGCTAAAACCGGTGACTACAAGCTCTGTTTCCTTCATCTCTCCGATCCAAAATCTTCGATGTCCCCCTCCAAAGCCTCTGGTTCTAAACTGGTTCTCTTAGAAGAATGTATCCCCTTCCCCGGTAGCCGACCTGTAACTCTTCGAATAAAGGTCTTGGCTTGAAGACGATCAAAGGGAAACATTTCTTCTTCGGGATTGGAAAATTTTTAGACCCGAGGAGAGATCCTGGAGCCAGAATCTAATATCCTGAACGTGATCTCCCACAGATTTTGCAGCCTAAAAAAAAGAGAAAGGGTTTAAGGGGGGGACTGTAAGGGTCGCGCTCGTTCTGGTCCCGGGCCGCGGGCGCACCCCGGGGCCCTCTTGGGGGTCCCCCCCCGGGACGGGTGGCACCGGGGCCGCGCTGATGGCCATGGGGCCCCATCCTATCCACTCACCTGACCTCGCTCCGTTCGCTCTTAACCCCCCTTTGGGCCCGGAATGCGCGCTTTTTCTGTAAAATTTTAAAAGGGACAGTGGGGCCCGGTAAATTGGTTAAATTTCCGGGCCTGACCCTATATAGTTTTTGGGGTCCAGCACTTCTCTTGGATTTTGTTGCCCCGGCCCCAGAAAAGGGTTCCTGTGTATCTATTGTCTTACCGTGTTTTCCCTTCCCCTGCCTAAGTTTATCGAACTGAACCCTTTTCCCCTGCCCGACCTTTCCCTCGTCCCCACTTTGCCTAGCTCCGGAAAATAAAAAAAACAATGGCCTTTAGACTTGGCAGTGAAAAAATTGTTTCCCCGGTTTTCGTTTTTATTGCAATCACGAGGGGGGGGGGGAGGAGGGAGGATTTCTTTTTTAAAAAAGGGAGAATTTTGCAGAAGTGTGTTCTATGATCTTCAAATTTAAAAAAGCATTGTTTTCTAAAAATTTTTTTGCCAGCTTTTGATAGCATTAAATTGTCCCGTTTTTTTTAGTTTTTACAACACTGCGTGCATGTTCCCAAAAAAAGGGGATAACTTATCCATATAACTTTTAAATAGTTTACTGAAGTCCGTGGTCTCTTTGCCAAAGAGCCCCTTTGCCCCAATATTTTGTTTACATTTTTGATAGAAAAAATTACGCGTAGTCGGGTGCGAAGGCTGCCATTTTTAATCCATATAATTTTTAAAATACTCTTATTGCAGTCCTGTTGGTTTTTTGGGGCCCAAAAGAGCTCGTTAACGATAGGGGCGACATGAGGGAACTCGCCACGTCGGGGCGCCCCTTTTCCCGCCGTTTTTCCCCTAATTGCACCGTTTTTATGTCGGCACTGGGGCGGCTCCCCAATTCCATGTAAAGGGTTCCGCCCGCCTCCCAGGTTTGAGGCGCAGTGCGGGACTGCGCCTAATTTTTCCCCGCCCAGGGGTATGCACTCATAATGGGGGGGAAAATCCCCCGCGCCTCGCCAGGTGTGGGACCATGCGGGGACGGGCGCAGAAGGACGCCCGAAAATCTTTCCGATGCAAAGACAGGCTGGAAAAACAGCGAGAAACATTAAAGATGTCCGGCCCAAAAGAAAATTAATAAAAAAAAATCACCTTTATAAAAGGGGGAAAAAAATTCTCAGAAAAAGAGCTCAAACTCAAAAATAAAAAAATACATAAAAAAAAATTTTCCCAATATCTTAATTCAAAAATTTAGGATATTTGGGAAATTGCCGGGAAATACAGTAATTTTAAATTCTGAAAGCCATTCCATTGGCAGCAGAAACCGCCAATCAAAAAAGGGGCGACAGTGAACCCTTTAAAAACCATGAAACTATTTACCAATCAAATCAAAAGGCAGGACAGTTCAAAATACAGTAAAAATGCAAAAAAAGGGGCGGGTTGGCTGAGCTAGAGGGGGGTTGGAAATCTCGGCCAATCAGAATAGGAGCGACGGGAACCCCTTATAAAACCTAAGGAGAAGTTTGAATCAAAAAAAATCAAAAAGGCCGGACAGTTCAAAAAATCAGTAAAAAATGAGAAAAAGAGATTGGTTGAACGAGGGGCTTGGCTATCCCAGCCAATCGGGAAAGCGGGGTACTTCTCAAATTTTAACTATGGAGAGATCGGGCAAAAGAAATCTGGCTCCCCAGCGCCGTGCGGATGAGTATGTGGAAAAAAAAACTTTTTTTTTAGTTTTTAAAAAATTTTTCTCTTTAAAAAAACCCCAAAAAATTCAAAAAACATAAATCAATTTAAATTCCCCAACAAAGCGTTTTTTCGGGCCCAACCGGCGGAAACGGGGTTTTCAATTGAAAGAATTGCCCGGAAAAAAAGTTTAATTTCAAAAAACGGTTTCGCATTTTAAATTTGGGCGGGATAAACCAAAAAAATCCCGTATAGGAGGCGACAAAGAAACCCCATATATTTTTATTGGTAAAAAGAATTGACAAATTTAGGAAAAGGGGCGACAAAGACCCATTAAAAAGAATTAGGATATTTTACCCAAACAAATGGAGCAACAAAAACCCCCCATAACTATGGAGGGGAAATTGGACCAATCCCAAAAAGAAGCTCAAAGAAACCCCCATAACCTATGGAGAAGTTTTTTACCAATCAAAATCAAAGGAGGGGGGGAAATTTTTTAAAAATACAGTAAAAAAACAGAAAAAAGCTGATTTGGGGTTTACTAGCGGGGGGGCTTGGGTATCTCGGCCAATTTAAGGGGCGGGCCCACTTCTCCCATTGAGTCATGGAAGATTTGGCGCTGCAATCTCGGCGCTCAGCGCCGTGCGAAATGGATTTTGGAAATAAAAAAAACATTTTTAATTTAAATGTAAAAAAATCAGGGGTAAAGCGGGTGAAACCTTCTTTTAAAAAAAAATCAGTTAAAAACGCTAACCCAAAGCTTTTGTCCCCCGAGATTGGCGCTTAATGGGAATTTCAATATAAAAGAAATTTTACGGGAAATACAGTAATTAAAAATTTTTCCAAAAGCTCTTTCCCCGATTTTTTTTTTAAAAGGGGGCCATAAACCCCGGCCAATCAAATAGGAGTGACGGGCCCCTTTTAACCAAGGAGGGGAAATTGGGCCCAAACAGAAAAAGGGAGCACAGGGACCCATTCAAAACCCATGGAGAAATATTGAAACCCAATCATATTCAAAGGCGGGGGCCGTTTTTTAAATCAGTAAAAAGGCAGGGAAAAAAAAGGTTTATTGGTTTTTAAAAAAAGTGGGGGGGCTCTCCAGCTTAGGGCCCCTTTTAGGGGGGGGGCGGAGCTTTCTTTCTCATAGAGTTTTTTATGGGAAAAAGAAAAGCCCGACGACTCTGTTTGTGAAATTGGGGTAGTTAAAAGAGGCGCGGTTATTTTGGGCCAAAGGGAGGGGCGAGCGAAACCCCCTATAGGTTTTCTAATTTCAATCGGAAAAAAAAAACTGACACCAAAAACAAATTATAAACTAAAGAAGTTGTCCCGATGTTTTATATAAAATGAATAATAATAAGGGGGTAAATAAAAAAAATTTTTAATTTTAAATAAAAAACAGGTTTTTTTCTTTTTTTTCGTTAGCCAAGGGTTTTATATTTTTGGTGTAAATAAAAAAAAAAGAAAAAAAAACAGGGTTTTTATTTGAGTTAATTTTTTTTTTTTCTTTACCCCCATAATTTAATTTATCATTTTATATAAAACTTCCCGGGACAAACTTTTTTGGGGGGTCTTATAATTTATTTCGGGAATTTATACAGTTTTATTTATGATTTTGGGAAAAGAAAACCCCTAAACGTTTGCTCGCCTCCCATTGGGCTCCCAAATAACCGCGGCTCTTTTAACCTAGCCAAATTTCCCCCAGAGGGTTTGCTCTGAAATTTTTTTTTCCCCCAGAAAATCTATGAGAAAAAGCTCGCGCTCTTATTGGGCAAAGCTGGGGCGAGCCCCCGCCGCTTCAAACCCTTCCCGTTTTTTTCTTTTTTTTTTATGTATTTTTAACTTTTCCCCCTTTTAAAAAGAATTGGTCCCAAAATTTCTCCATAGGTTTTGAAATTTGGGGCCCTGTTGCTCCTTTTCTGTTTTGGAAAAAATTCCCCCCCTAAAGGGGGGAAAGGGCCAGGGCGTTTTCCCATTTGGGGTTGGGTTTGGGTTTATGCCCAAACCAATCAAAAGCTTAAAAAAAAATTTTAAATTTCTGTATTTCCGGGGAAATTTTCTCTATTGCAATTCCCCTTAAATTTTTCGCCGTTTTCCCGGGACAAAAAGCGTTGTTAAAGGGGTTTTAAATGCTTTAATTTTTAAAAAGAAGGCTTTAGCGCTTTATCTGATAATGATTTTCACTTAAAAAAAATGATTTTTTAATTTAAAAATCCATGGCCCCCGGCCTGAGCCGAGATTGCAAATTTTTCCCATCTTCCATATACCCAAAAGGGGGAAAAAAGCTCGCGCTCGATTGGCCGAGAAAAGCCCCAAACCCCCGCTAGTTCAACCAATCAGCTCTTTTCTGTTTTTTTACTGTTTTTTGAACTGTCCCCCTTTGATTTTGATTGGTAAAACCTTCCCCTAGGATATAAAAGGGGTCTTTGTTTGTCCCATTTTGATTGGAAATTTCCCCCCTTTTCCCATTTAGTTTTTAATTTTAAAAAAAAGGGGTCCCTTTTTGGGGCTTTCCCATTCTGATTGGAAAATTTTCCTCCCCTAGCTTAAAAAGGGTCTTTGTCGCTCCTATTCTGATTGGTCAATTCCCCTCCCTAAATTTTAAAAATGGGGCTTTGTGGGTCCTATTCTGGGTTGGCTTGGGTTTTTGCCGACCAAAGAGAATTTTGCTTAAAAAAATTTGAATTACTGTAAATTTTCCCGGGAATTTTTCTCTATTTCAAATTCCCCATGGGAGCGCCGGGTCTCGGGGGACAAAACCTGGTTTTTTTGGATTTTTAATTGAAAATTTTGGGTTTTTAAGAAGGGGTTTTTAAACTCTTTTTCGAGAAATTTTTTTTACAATTAATAAAAAATTTATTTTTTTTATTTTCATACCCATGCCGCAGGCGCTTAGAGCCGAAATTTCATTTCGCCCATCTCTCCATAGACTACAATTTGGGGGAAGTACTCCGCCTTTATTTGGGTGGGATACCTTTCCCCCGTAGCTCAGCCAATCACTCTTTTCGCATTTTTACGTATTTTGAACTGTCCGCTTTGATTTTTGATTGGTCAAAATTTCTCCATAGGTTTTAATGGCTCACTGTTGCTCCTATTCTGTTGGCCGGTTTTTTTGCCGACCAATGAAATACTTTCAGAATTTGAATTACTGTATTTCCCAGCAATTTCCAAATCCCAATTTTGATATTGCGCCGTTCTAGATTTTTTTGGAAAGTGATTTTTTTTTAAGTATTTTTTATTTTTGAGGTTTGGCTCTTTTTGAGAAAGTTTTCCGCCTTTATAAAGGCATTTTTTGGAATCCTACTCCCTGCTGCACGGAGCTGGCACCGAGATTCCTGTTTCGATCTCTATGTTTCCTCGCATGTTCCTTCCGTTACCTTCGCCGTGCCCGGGGAACTTAGACCAAAATAAACCGGGCTGCCGTCGAGCTGCCGAGCGCTGCAATGCGCCGCACTTTGCCGCTCGCAATGGGACAGCCTCGGAGTTTTCGAGGGCGCCGCGTCCCGCCCCGGAAGCCTACAGCGGCCCACACCGCGCCCTTGCCGCCCCCTTCATGCGGGGCGCCCTAAAGTGGGAACCTGCCCCCCTAACACCCCCATCCCTGCGTCCGACAGGGGGGTTCGGGGGGCCGGGAGGCGCAGGTTACGCCAAAAAAAAACAGGCAAAAAGCCCGTTCATACATGTCGCCCATATTGTTTTATGCATATTTTATAGTAAATTTCCGTGTTTTTCAGTGGTGAAAGACGAGATATTAAAAACCATATAATAATTTTTAAAAACCTTATTGCGTCCGTGCTTTTAGTTTGACGCAAAAAGCTCAGTTTTTTCCAATTGTGTTTTTACTATTTATAAAATTGGTTGTAATCATGGTCAAAGGCCCATAAATCCCCTATAACTTTTTAATACTTCTATTTCACTCGTGGTCTCGTTTTTCGTAATCGTGCATTTGTATGATAGGGTTTTGAAAACTTAATTGCTAGTCCTACTGGGCATTTAAATCTCAGGGACTGAAGGAAGAACACTGTTGATTGGTGTTACGGGTTTTCCCCCCAGACCGCATTTTTAAAAATATTGATAGAAAAAAATTCTTTTCTAACCTAGTTGGTTTTTGGAAATTAGAGGTTTAAAATGCTTTGATTTGCCCTCTTTTAATAAAGACTGTCAAAAAATCTTTCCCTACCTTTTTAAATTTTTATCTTTTTGAAAAAAAAGCGAAAACAGGTGGGAAGCAAACAAAGAGGGGGGTAGAACATGGAGGGAAAAGGGAAGAAAGAAGGTGCTCTTTTCCCGCCCGGCGACAACACCAACCCGTGGGTCGTCGGGGGCAGGACCTCAGGCCTTTCATTCTGGGGCGGTGCCCTGTGAATCTCAGTAAAGAACAGCGTCGCCAAACTGTTCTTCAGTGGTTAATGCAACCTCATCCAGTATTTTTACCTCCTCGTCATCCCTCCGGCCCAAATGTGTCATACTCTCAGCACCATCCAAAATGATGGAAGGCAGCCCAAATGTCAGCTCAGTACCCACCACTGTGGATAATCCCCTTTTCTGAAGACCTCTTTGATGACAAAAGCGGTTGCGGTCAGAAAGGGATTTTTAAGAGATCAAGAGGCCCAAAAAATGATGATTTTATCTGCCTGATGCCCCAGTCGTGATACATCAGGGGGAAAAGGAAGCCCGTCAATGGCAAAATCCCGGGTGGTCTGCATCGTCTTCAGTGCCTGTTGCTTGTAGCCCGCAGCTCCAGGATGTAGAATGTCAAAAGGAAGTCACCTGGTAGATAAAGATGAGAGAAATTGCGGATCCAACGGGGCTTTTCAGCAGAATTTGCTTGCGGGGCATCAATGGATGAGGAGGGAAGACAAAGGGGTAGTGTCAGTACGGGTCCCGCCTCAAAAAGGGGAGGGCGGGGGCACAAGTCCGCTGAGATTATTCCCCCGCCATGATCAGCGGAAACACCCTCTCGTCGCGAAAAGGCCAGGACCTCTCAAGCCTGGGCCCTTTTTTGATCAAGCCTTTGATTACCCAGCGAGTCATAGCCCCCCCCTTGCCGTAAACACAATCAGTAGAGGGGAAAAAACTTAGGGTTTAAACCCCACCAACATGTCTGTACTGAGCGAATGCATGAGTTGAATTTTGGGGGAAACACTTGGCAAAAAAAGGCCACACCGATCCAGGGCTTCCATCCACTGTCACACGCTCTGTCTCCGCCTCCTCCGCCACTTCCAAGACCAAGCATTCCTCAGCTGCCAATGTCTCTCAGCATCATGATCAAGGATCAGCCTCCTCTTCAGCCTTCACCGTTGGCTGAGAACCACCACCACCGCCAGAGACCCATCCTACCCCTTCTCCTTCCACCAGTTTGACCTGCACACCATACAGCGGCCAGTCTAGCAGCCAGCCTTCTGTCTACCAGGTTTGGGAGCAGAAGAAACACTTTAACCCAAACCATCCCAAAGCCAAAAGCCTGAATGTTGGCATTGCCAGGCTTTTGGCCTTGGAAATGTTGCCTTTCCGTCTGGTGGACACAGATGGGTTCCGCCACATCATGGCCCTTGCCTGCCCTCAATAATACCAAACGCCGAGCAGGCATTTCTTTTCCAGAAAAGCTGTCCCTGCCCTGACCAGCCACGTGTCATCTAAAATCTCAAGCGCATTGTCTGCATCTGTGTCTGGCAAAGTCCATCTGACTACCAATACATGGACTAGTAAGCACGGCCAAGGCCGATATATCCCTGTGACAGCTCACTGGGTGAGCTGGGTGGATGTCTCTGGTGGTGACGGGGGCTCTCTGGCTCGGCGCTTGCTCTTCAAAACCGCAGGGATGGTGCAGGGTTCTTTCCTCCAAGGTCCACTGGTAGCATCAGTGCCCAGAGAAAACAAGCCATGTTGAAATTAATCTGTCATGGAGACCATCAACACACAGGTCAGGAGCTGTGGACGGCTTTTCGCAATGAGACCGAGCGCTGGCTAGGTGACAAGAACCTTGTGCCAGGCAAGGTGGTGTGCGATAACGGTCAAGATCTCCTAGCTGCCCTTAATATCGGTAGGCTGGAGCACATCCCTTGCCTGGCACACATCATGAACCTCGTTTTCCAGAAATTTCTAAAGCACTACCCGCATCTGGACTGTCTGCTGAGGAAGGCTCGAGGTCTGAGCTTACACTTACGCCGTTCACACCCTGCTTTGTCCCAGCTGGTTGTGTTACAGCATCAGCTCAGCCTCCCCGTCAACCATCTCATTGTTGACATGGCAACACGCTGGAATTCCACCCTCCACATGCTCCAGTGATTGTGGCAGCAGCGCAATGCCACGAAGTGACACATGGCCTGACAAGCAGCGGTGTGGACCTCGGGGTGTTGAACCACCGAGAATGGAGGCAGGTGAAAGAGATCTGCACCATCCTTGTGAGTTTTGAAGAAGCCACCAAAATTATCAGTGCGGACAATACCATGTCAGCATGAGGATTGTGGTGGTCTTAGTTCTGGAACAATCGTTGGACACTCCTAAACTGCAGGTCCCAACAATGACGGAGAAGGAGATGGACACAGATGCAGACACAGAACCTTTCTCTCCGTCGAATGCAGAAGGCCCGACAGTTTCACAACTTTATCGGTCTTCATTAGGCAGTGGTTCGGGGTCCAGGGGTAGTGCAATGCGGCGCCTCAGCTCTCAGCTCACAGCATCTGAAGCAAGTCAGGGCTGTGTTGAAGCTGAGACGGAGGAGGATGAGGTTTTCCTGGACACCAATGTTACCGATGTCCCTGCCTTGGAAAGAAGTTGGCACGGATTTGAGGCGGAGGAGGAAGATGAGGAAGATCAGTTTGCTAGTGCCCCTCAACCCAGAGGCTTGGGAAATCAAGGCTCCATCTCTCACATGAGTGCTTGGGATGCTCCATTTCCTCCAACATGATCCTCGCATTAAGGCCATCAAACTGAACAACAGTTACTGGGTGGCCACCCTACTCGATCCCCGGTACAAAGCAAAACTCAGCACTTTCGTTCCACCCACCCAAATAGAGAGTAAAATGCAGGAATTGGAGACCGTGCTGATTGATCAACTGGGGACATCTGTTGCGTCTGCTTTACGTTCTTCAAATGTCACGGTGGAACAACGTCAGCAACGTGACAGCAATAGAGTGCCAAGTAGCCGCAGTGGCAGCAGCAAGCATTGTGGCAGAAGCCTAATGGGTGACCTCTGGCAATCCTTATTTACCACCTCACCAATGCATGTAAGGCATTGCACACATACAACAAACAGAGATCGGCTTAAGGTCATGGTGCACGACTATCTGCGTCTCAACACCGATGTTTTTGGATATGTTCCGGACCCAATCGACTTCTGGGTATCCAAAATGGATGAATTGCACGAGCTCGCCCGCCACGCTATAGAGGTGTTGTCCTGCCCAGCAGCCAGCGTCATATCTGAGCGGACCTTCAGCACAGCAGGAGGAGTCATTACAGACAAACTTATCTGACTTTCTACTGATAATGTGGATTGTTTGACTTTCATCAAGATGAATCAGGTGTGGATCTCTGATGATGTTGTGGCCCCAATTGCCAAGGTCACCAATTAGTTGCCGGTCTACTTCACATTCCTCTCCAAAAGAAATGGTACTCTTTAAAAAAAAAATTTAAATGATCACTTCCTACTGCAATTTTTATTCTCAGTTCCCAAAAGGTCATTTTGCTGGTTTTGCGGTGAGGAGACTGTAAAAGACAACAATTGTACACGGTTTCAGGAAAAAAACATATTCAATTTACTCGCTTCTTCATTCAATTTTTCACAACATCAGTGGTTTTGGGGTCATGGTGCTGTGAGATACAGCTATAATCAAAGTCCTTTGGAATAGAAATGTGGCTTCTAAGTGGCATTTCTCCCTCACAATTTTTAACAGTGGCTGAGAAGTCATTTTTATAATTTTATAGATAATCTTGCTGTGAAATACAGCTATACTACAGATCCTATTATAAAAAATGTGGTTTCTAACAGACATTTGTTCGTCACAATTGTCAAGAGAGGCCAAAGGGTCATTTTTTTTAATTTTTGGGGGCATGTTGCTGTGAAATACAGCTATACTACAGGTCCTATTAAAAAAATGTGGTTTCTAACAGACATTTTTTCTTCACAATTGTCATCAGTGGCCAAAGGGTCAAGTTTTGAATTTTTGGGGGCATAGTGCTGTGAAATACTGCTATACTACAGGTCCTATTATAAAAAATGTGGTTTTTAACAGACATTTGCTCTTCAAAAATTGTCAAAAAGTGGCTGAAGGGTCATGTTTTGAATTTTATTGGGGCATGGTGCTGTCAAAAACAGGAATAGGTAGGACACTGTTAATGGACACATATTGCAAAATGACTTGTTTTTGCAAGATCGTTATCATAGCTAGCAATTCCTTTTTTAAAAATGTGTTTTCTAGAATTAAACTACAAAAAAACTTGCATGTACAAAATAGCTGATACAAATATTCCTCTGAATTGTACAAGGGAGGTACAGGAAGACTTGAACAGATGTAGGTTATTCAGAGGACATGGAGTATGGAGCATGGACAGAGTACAAAGAAGAGAGACAATTTCCTCCAGCACATTGAGTAAAACGAGAAAAAAAAGCCAAGAAAAAGGGCACCTGGGTGGAACAGGAGCGTCAACCACCAGCATTTCCAAGTGTAGCTCAATTGTTCCGCACTCATACGGAAGGGCAAGGGCTCTCGTAGAGGCAGAAATTTCTCAAGCGCTACCCAGGTCTTGACTGTGTACTGAGGAAGGCTGGATGTCTTAGCTCACACTTCCACTTCCACACTCTGCTTCAGCATGGCTGTTTTCGTTGATGCGTCATAAGGGCATTTTTACCATGTTAATAGATGAAGAACGCTAGCCTGGGCTCTCACCGCACCCCCTGTAAGTCTGGCCCTGGCAGCTGAACCTCCGTGTTAACAGATGACTGATGGCAGCACTAGCTATCCCCGTAAGGGGCAATCAGGAGAGCTTCAAACTTCTCCAAAAAATAAGATTTTGAAAAATGTGATTTCTATGACGTTAAGTAGTGTCAAAAAGGGTTCCAGGGCTGGACACAAATTGCACAATTTGAGGCTTAAAATTTTCTGGGGCTAGAGTCACTATGGGGTCGCATCATTTGATCTCCAGGGGAGTCTGTCCCTAATAACTGAAGGATTTGGAGGAAAAATGAAACCAATGAATTAATTGGCTGAATCACTCTCAGAAGATAGGAGGGCAAATGTCTTCTCAACTAAGAAGTGTTTTGGGGATGATTAGGACATTTTTATTACTTATGGGGTGTGCGAACTAATTAACACATCTACACGTGTAAAAAATACCTTTTAAATTGCAAGGAGGGGTGTATGTTGTATGTTATCACACTTGAAAAAAAGCAAAATGATAATAATGTAAAACTATAAATAAAACTTCCCTAAATATATTCTGTATACGAATGTCAGTTACCAAAAAATATACTAAATGAGAGTCACTGTACAAAATAGCATAGTGCCACTTTGTGATCTGTGGGACAAACAGGTTTAGAGGTCATGCTGTGGTACAGGACAGGTATAGTCATTGTCCAGATCAACTAAAATCGTGGATCAAAGACTACTTTCTTCCGGCACTTTTTAATCTGTGGGTAATGCAGATTTGATGGTCATGCTGCGGTCCAGAACAAGGATAGTCAATGTCCAGTTCAACTAAAATGGGGGTTCATAGACTCCTTTTTCCAGCACTTTTTAATCTGTGGGTCATGCGGATTTTGGGGTAATGCTGCGGTCCAGGACAGGCATAGTCAATGTCCTGTTCAACTAAAATGGTGATTAAAAGACTCCTTTTTCCGTCACTTTTTAATCTGTGGGTCATGCAGTTTTAAGGGTCATGCTGCATTTCAGGACAGGGATAGTCAATGTCCAGTTCAACTAAAATGATGGTTCAAATAATACTGCCTTATGGCACTTTTTAATTTGTGGGTCATGCAGGTTTAAGGGTCATGCTGTGGTACAGGACAGGAATGGTGAATAGTCTGTGACTCTTGTTGCCTAATTTTCTTGCCTAAGATGTAACACATATCCAGTTTACTGTTGTGGATGTTAATTCCAGCTTCTCCACCCCTCTTTGGACGTAAGAATGAAGGTGTTGCTCCTCTCCCATAGACTTTAATGGTCATCGGTGATAATCTGTTAGCAACTATTGGATATCGTCACGATAATTGCCGATATCGACTCGATAACGATAGTTGACACAATCGCTCATAACTAGTATTGAATACAAAATGGGGTTTCTGGAAGGTTTAACCTGTTCTGGTACTTTGGGGGCTTTGCAAATGAGACATGGCACCCATCAAAATCTGTGTTCCAAAAGCAAAATAGCGCTCCCTCCCTCATATGCCCTGTCATGCACCCAAGCTGCAGTTTACACCTATATACAGTGGGTACGCAAAGTATTCAGACCCCTTAAAATTTTTAAAGAAAAAAAAACTGAAATGTAGATATTTTGAAAATTTATTAAACAAGAAAAACTGAAATATAAAATAGTCTTAAGTATTCAGACCCTTTTCTCAGTATTGAGTAGAACCACCCTTTTGAGCTAGTACAGCCATAAGTCTTCTTGGGAATGATGCAACAAGTTTTTCACACCTGGATTTGAGGGTCTTCTGCCATTCTTTCTTGCAGATCCTTTCCAGTTCCCTCAGGTTGGATGGTGAACATTGGTGGACAGCCATTTTCAAGTCTCTCTTCAGAGATGCTCATTTGGGTTAAGGTCAGGGCTCTGGCTGGGCCAGTCAAGAATGGTCACAGAGTTGTTTTGAAGCACTGTTTTGTTATTTTAGTTGTGTGCTTAGGGTCATTGTCTTGTTGGAAGATGAACCTTTGGCCCGGTCTGAGGTTTTCATCCAGGATATCTATGAACTTGGCCACATTCATCTTTCCTTCACTTGCAACCAGTCATCCTGTCCCTGAAAAACACCCCCATAGCATGATGCGGCCATCACCATGTTTTACTGTTGGGATTGTATTGGGCAGGTGATGAGCAGTGCCTGGTTTTCCCCACACATACTGCTTAGAATTAACACCAAAAATTTCAATCTTCAGCTTATCAGACCAGAGAACCTTATGTCTCATAGTCTGGGAGTCCTTCATGTGTTTTTTGCAAACTGTATGCGGGCTTTCACATGTCTTGCACTGAGGAGAGGCTTCCGTCGGCACTCTCTGCCATAAAGCCCCAACTGGTGAAGAGCTGCAGTGATAGTTGACTTTGTGGAACTTTCTACCATCTCCCTACTGCATCTCTGGAGTTCAACCACAGTGATCTTGGGGTTATTCTTTACCTCTCTCACCAAGGCTCTATTCCCATGATTGCTTAGTTTGGCTGGACAGCCAGGTCGAGGATTATTTAGGCCCTGTGCTCTTAGGAACCTTGAGTGCTGCAGAAATTCTTTTGTAACCTTGGCCAGATCTTTGCCTTGCCACAATTCTGTCTCTGAGCTCCTTGGGCTGTTCCTTAGACGTCATGATTCTCATGTGCTCTGACATGCACTGTGAGCTATGAGGTCTTAAATAGACAGGTGTGTGTCTTTCCTTATCAAGTCCAATCAGTTTAATTAAACACAGCTGGACTCCAATGAAGGATTAGAACTATATCAAGGAGGATCACAAGGAAATGGACAGCAGGTGAGTGAAATATGAGTGTCACAGCAAAGGATCTGAATACTTATGATCATGTGATATTTCAGTTTTTCTTGTTTAATAAATTTGCAAAAATATCTACATTTCTGCGATTTTTTCTTTACATTAATGAGAAAAAAAATATTTTTGATCTTACCAAATGACTGCAATGAAACAAAAAGTGAAAAATGTAAAGGGGTCTGAATACTTTCCGTATCCACTGTAAAGGGTACAACCAAATTTGTGGTGCTTTTTTCCAGGATTCCTTGTAAAAAATAAACATTTTCATCTAAAATTGCAGATTGTTGGAAAAAAATAAATATTTTCATTTTCACTGCCTAACTATAAAAAAATTTGTGAAACAACTGTGGGGCTGATATAGTCACTGCACCCCTGCATATATTCCTTAAAGGGTGTAGTTTCCAATATGGGGTCTATTTACGGATGTTTATTAAGTTTTAGCAGCTATGGGTGTCTACAAACCTGAAATGGCGCCCAAATAAAATCGTAATGAAAATGAGATTCCAAAGTCCGGTATGTGCTCCTAATATTCTGAGGCCTGTGGTTGAGCCAAATAGTGCACTAGGGCCACATATGGGATATCTCTAAAAACAGCAGAATCTGGGGAATCAATATTAACCCATTCCTGCCGCAGCCTTTTTTTTTTCACTTTCGTTTTTCCCTCCCTGCCTTCCAAGAGCCATATCTTTTTTTTATTTTTCCATCTACATAGGCATATGAGGAATGGTGTCATTTAGGGCCGGTTCACACGGCTTATTCGAGCCGTAATTGTGGGACGGATTTCACTCGCAATTACGGCTTGAGTAAGGGGCGGGGGCGCTGCCTGCCGGCCCCATAGACTTTCATTATCCACGGCGCGTATCCCGCCGGGATAATGAACATGTCACTTTCTCCCCGCTCGGCGTATTCGCCAAGTGGGGAGGAGACACGGAATCCACAGTTCTCTATGAGAAATGTGGATTACCGTAATGGCTGGGACGGATTCCAGCCATATTGCAGCGCAGTACGGCGCGCAATACGGCTGCAATCCGCACCTGCAATAAGCCGTGTGAACGGCCCTTTATTGTACCATAGAATATACTGGGAAACTGCAAAAAAAATATATATAAGTGTGAAAAATGTATTTGCACCATTAAAAATGATGTGTATTCTACATGTTAATACAAATCTGGCAACACCAAACATTTATGGTTTTCATTATGATTTGGTGCCATAAAAAAATAATTCCAAACATTTTCTATTTTTGAAATTTGTGCAGTAGTGCTATTTTCTGCGACTAGTAACTTTTTTGTACTAACACACTGCTGGTGAAGTTTATTTTTTATTGGTACCATTTTGGAATACATGCAACTTATTTGATCAAATTTACTCCAATTTTTAGGGGACATGAAATTACCAAAAAACCACAATGTTGTTATTTGGAATTTTTTTTCTACAGCGTGTGGGATAAATTGTGTTATATTCTAACAGATCGGACTTTTTCGGATGTGGCGATACCAAACGGGTATCTTTTTTATTAGTTTGTTTTTTTATTTGCAAAACGCCGAAAGGAGGTTGATTTGAACTTTTAATGTATCTTTTTTTTTTACTTTTAAACCTTTTTTTTTTTTTACTTTAACTTTTAGTCCCACTAAGTTGCAATTAGCAACTTATACCTGGCGGCTTTGTAGCAGGATCGCAGAACAATTCAGCTACAAAGCCTCCTTTCCGCACTGCGACGTACTCATACGTCATATGTAAATAAGGGGTTAAGTTGCATTTCCCTGGTCACATCTACTGTGTTTCTGTAAATAATGCATAAAGACTGAAAATCTGAGAGAAAAGTGAAATTTCACCTCCACTTTGCTTTAATTTCTGGTCCTTAACAAATGTATATTACTAATTTTCTTGAAAATGTGAAAAATGACTAGTAAATTTCTAAGCCCCCTAATGTTGTAAAAAAAAATTAAAAGACATTTAGAATTTATGGCAACCTACAATAGACATATGGTAGATGCTAGTTATAAACTATTTTGTGTGGAATAACTAGAAATGTTTAAACTTTGAAAATGGCAATTCTTTTAAAAAAAATTCAAGATATTTTGATATTTTCACATTTAAGCAAGGATTGTATAGACCAAAATGTATTACTAAATTAAAGCACAATGTGTCATGAGAAAACAATCTCTGAATCACACGGATAAGTAAAAGTGTCAAAAAGTCATTATCACATAAGGTGAAAAATGTCAGATTTAAAAAAAAGGGTTCTTTTAGGATGGCCACAATTGGCTATGGAAGTAATATTAACTATCTACAGTTGAAATAAGAAGTTTACATATACTATATAAAAAGACACATATGCATGTTTTTCACACTATCCTACATGAAATCAGAATAAACTTTACCCGTTTTAGGTTAATTAGGATTACCAAAACTATATATATTTGCCAAATACCAGAATAATGAGAGAGAAAAAATTTTAAGGCATTTTTATTATTTTCTGCAAACTCAAAAGTTTACATACATTTAATTAGTATTTGGTAGCACTTCCCTCAAACTCTATGACTTGGGTCAAACGTTTTGGATATGCTTCCACAAACTTCTCAACAGTTGGTAGGAGCTGTTGCTTCATAATTGCCACATAATCTTCTTTTCTCATGACACCTTCTATTTTGTGAAGTGCACCAGTCCCTCCTGCAGCAAAACAACCCCACAACATGGAAATATTTGCCAATTTCAAAGTAAAAAAAATTCTATGTGTAAGACATATAGTCAGGGGCGTCGCTAGGCAGTAATGTTCGGGGCACAAGCCCCGAATAAACCTGCCCATGCCCCGAGCCTCAGATCGTCGGCAGCTGCTGTGTGACTGCAGAGCCTACGATCTGTTTAGCTCAGGGGTGTAGGAGCCTGCGGTGAGGTAGGGTGTCTGCCGGGGGTGTCGGGCGCTTAGGAGGGGGGAGGGGTGCCGGCTGCTCACTCAGTGAGGCTCCTGACTCTGTGCCCTGCAGCCAAGTTCAGCACAAGAGTCAGGAAGTTCAGCCTCACACAGCGAGTGAGAGGCTCCGCCCCCTGCTGTGCTCGGCTCCGCCCCCTGCTGTGCTCCCGGGTCCCACACCATCTCCTGCCTGCCGGTATAGTGATTTCGTTTTGGAGTCAACAGAAGCTCCCCCAGGTGCCTGGATCATGAAGGGTCTCAAGTGAGTGAATAGCCTCACTGTAGAGACCAGTGCTAGATAGTATAATTGTGAAACAACATGAATGTGAACGGAATGGATATATGTCTGTGCATGTATATATGTGTGTGTATGTGTAGACGTGTGTGTAACGGTGCGGCGCCGATGGACGTACGCTGAAGCGCCGACCGCAGACATCCGGGTGTGGATCCTCTGTGATCACCGCAGGCGAGGTGGTAGCTGGAGGACCACGCCAGGGAGTGGAGTCTAAGGGGCCCCTGGTCTTCGCCAGAGCCCGCCGCAAGGCGGGATGGACTTGGCTGCGGGACCCCCAGGTCACTACCCCTGACGTGGCTACCTGCGGTGACAGCCGGGGTACAGGACAGGAACACAGGAACATAGGAGAACATAAGCAGGGCAGGTAAAACGTACTCAGGAACACAGCAGGATACAGGAGGGTTAAACGTACATATAGCACCACAGGATACGGCAGGAACTGGACGGGTAACACATCAGGTACAGACCAGGGAACACGGCAGGAACAGGAGACACAGACACGACGGACGGCCAGGAGCTCAGATGACAAAGACACTGGACCAGCATCTCAGGGGTTAAAGGCTCCAACAGCAGACCTGAGATGCTGGCAGGAGCTCAAGATGGGAAGCAGCTGGACACAGCAACAGACTGCAGTGAACTGACCCAGAGCAGAGGCAGGAACCTCCTCTTATAGGCAGGGATCAGAGGTAAAGAGGAAGTAGACAGAGACAAGTAACCTAAAAAATACAGGAAGCTGCCGCGGCCGCCCCTAAGAGAACTGACACACACAGGACCCCAGGAAGCAACAGAACAGGACAGGACAGGTAAGCACATAGCAGAACACAGGCTGCTGGGACCCCTGCACAGGGAGCCCCAGCAGAGACACGGCAGGCACGGACAGGCCGACGGTCCAAGGCAGGGACCGCGGCATGAACCGTGACAGTGTGTATGTGTAGACGTGTGTATGTGTAGACGTGTGTATATACGTGTGTGTATGTGTAGACGTGTGTATATACGTATGTGTATGTGTAGACGTGTGTATATACATGTGTGTATGTGTAGATGTGTGTGTATGTGTAGACGTGTGTATACATGTATGTGCGTATACATATGTGTGTACATGTAACTTTGTATGTACTGTATACACACACATATCCACAATATCGCCTCATTCACGTCACTAGTAGATAATCCTGCCTGTTGTGTCTCTTACACATGTAAACTACAACTGGATGATGAATTATATTTGAATATAATTGTTTTATACCTGTCATTCGTCAGGGTTTTGTATGTTTTTAGCTGCCGTAGCCAGACTGAGGGCACGTTCACACGGCGTAATTGCAGGGTGCATTTTGCGGCGTATTTGCACTTCATTACACCCAACATGCGCCCCACAATTATGGTAATTCATAGCTCTCATTAGAGAACTATGAATTATGTCTGTCTCCTCGGGCGTACAATGCGAGGTCACTTCGTGGTGCTTATGCGCCGCTGATGATTGTAGTGAATGACGCCGGCCCCCCTGAACAGTGTGTACTTCCAAAACGCACAGCGTATTGAGGCGTGTAGAGTACATGCGGCAGTACGCCAAGTGAACATGTCCTAAGGGTATGTTCACACAGCGTATAGTGGCCCTTACCTGTGCGCACCGTTTTACGCCTGCTGTTGGAAGTACACACTCTCCAGCAGGTAATTTCAGCAGCGCTCCGCCACCTCCCATCCACTTTCACTTTTCCCCACAAAAGAAGTGGAATGTTACTTATTTTTATGGGTGGGTTCTGTGTGCAGGGAAAATAACCAGTAACCAGAGCCCTCACCGCTATGATTTTACCGTATTTGCGGGGCGCACTTTGGGCACAAATACACTGTGTATGTTCACACCACGTAATGTCGGTCCGTACTTTGGTGCGTAATTGTGCTTCAATACGCTCTACATACGGGCCGACATTATGGTAATTCATTATTACCTGTTCTGGGGAGAATAAATATCAGAAGGATGCGCTGGCTACAGTTTTTTCTCTGTAAAAACACATGCAGTTCACAATAGGGCGTGAAAAACGCCGTGTGAACCCCGCCCTACTGAGCAAAACTTAACACAAAGGGCCCGGGCGCCGGATGTTTTGGGACCCTAGCAACGCCCCTGCATATAGTTATACTACACAAAATAGTTTATAACTAGTATATACCATATGTCTACTTTATTTTGACATAATTTTTAAATGTGTGTTTATTTTTAAGGCATTAGGGGGTTTATAAATTGAATAGAAATCTTTCAGTTTTTTTGAAGAAAATTTGCAACCAGTCTAAAAAAATGTGGGACCAGTCTAATTCCAGTTCAGTGGTTTTGAGGGGTCTGTATGTTATACACTGCCATAGATAACTCCATCTATTCAAAACAGCATATAGGAAATTTCTTAGCCCTCTATGTGTTTCACTGAAAAGAAAGCAAAGTGAAGGTGAAATGTCAAAATTTTACTTTTTTTTGTACATTTTCAATTTTAATCCATTATTCACCGAAACACAGTAGATTTCCAGGGAAACAACTCAATATTGATTCTGCTAATTCTACCATTTTTAGAGATATCCCACATGTGGCCCTAGAGCACTATTTGTCTGAACCACAAGCCTCAGGATAGGGGGAGCACCTACTGTACACATTTTGCGGTCTCATTTTTGTAAGGTGCCATTTCAGGTTTGTAGACCTCTAAGATGCTAAAACTTAAAGGGAACCTGTCACATAGGTTTTGCCCCCCTTGCTCAGGGCAGCACAAGCTAGTGTCAGACCTGCTGTTTCCGGGGCTGTTCCCCTTATTCTGTAAGAGGCAGCAGTTTTAGAGCATTTACCCCTCAAATCTTAGTCAGGAGTAGGTGTTAGCTCCACCCACCAAAGGCTAGCTCCGCCCACTGACATTTATTCACATGTTGAGGTGGGCGAGGCTAGTCTCAGGTGGGCGTGGTTTGAAAAAAAACTGACACTCTGAAGGACTCTTCGAAAGACTCTTCTGGCTGAAAACTGCAGATTTGAGCATTAAATACACGAAAACTATAGCACCTTACAGAATAAGGGACACAGCGCTGGAAACAGCAGGTCTGACACTACCTTGTTCTGTCTTCAGCCAGGGGGGCAAAAACTATGTAATAAACACTCCTAAAAAGACCAGTAAGGAATATATGGAATATATAAGGAATAATGAGTATATTAAGCTCACAGGCATCTCACAATTTTTTTAGTGTTAGGCTGTGAAAATAAAAATGAAATTATTTCTAATAAAATGCAGATTTTGCTGAAAATGTTTCATTTTCACAAGGAATCCTTGAAAAAAGCATCAACAATTTGCTATGCAATTTCCTTTAAAAAATGGAAATACCATATACTGTATGTAGGTATAAGCTGCTGTTTTAGCGCAAAGCGGGGCATACAATGGTAGAAGCGCTATTTTTCTTTTGGAACACAGATTTTGGTGGGTGCCATGTCGCATTGGCAAAGCACCTAAAGTACCAGTACAGGTGAAACCTTTCAGAAGCCACCCCATATTGAATTCAAAACTCCTCTAAGAATTCATCTAACGGTGTATTGTGCATTTTTGGCCCACTGGTGTTCCACAGTTTTTTTAGCCTTGAAAATAGCAAAAAAGTAGGAATTCTGATATTGTTTTAATTTCACAGCATTCACCATGTAATATGAATAACATGATAAATTTACTATGTGTAACAATACAATTGCAACTATATAAATTTTATATAATTTTTTATGCGTCAAAAATTTAGTCATTATATTTTGAAAAACATAATTTTTCTATTTTTCTGTATATAGAGCCATGTAAAGGCTTATTTTTTGCAGGATGAGTTGATTTTTTTATTGGTACCATTTCTAGATTCATATATCACTCTTATCGCTTTTATCAAGGTTTATGGCAGGCAGAATTAACAAAAAACAGCAATCCTGGTAGTGTTTTTATTTTTGTTTTTTTACAGCAGTGACTGTGCAGTATTAATGTTAACTTTCTTCAGCAGATTGATATGATTACATTAAATTTATTATTTATTATTAATTTTGTTAATGTTTCACTGCTTTTGCACAATAACAATTATGTTTATTTAATAAAGAAAACACATTTTTACATTCATGTTTTGCCATAGTCTAAGAGCCATAACTTTTCTCTGTATACACAGCCGTGTAGGAGCCTATATTTTGTGGGGAGAGTTGCTGTTTTCATTGGTACCATTTTGAGGGGGACATAGCTTTTTGATCACCTTGTAATAAAAAAATAAAGAAAATACAGCAATCCAGGTAGTATTTTTTTTTACAGTGTTTACCGTAAAAGTATAAATAACATGCTAGTTTTACTCCATTGGTGAGATATGATTACAGTAATTTCTATATATATATATATATATATATATATATATATATATATATATATATATATATATATTATATATATATAAAAGGTTTTGTTTGTTGTAGCAAAAAAAAAAGTGTGTAAAAAAATGTTTATGCATCACAGTCTTCTGATAGCCATAATTTTTTTTTTCCAGATACAGAGCTGTGTAAGGGTTTTTTTTTGTATGTGGGATAAATTGATGTTTTTATTCGTACCATTTTGGGGTTTAGATAACAATTTAAATGCTCTTTAATTCATTTCGTGTGCAGTAGGATGTTTAAAAATCGTGAATTCTAGCCTTGTTTTTTTTTGTCAAGGCAGTAATTGTGTGGGTTAAATAATATGACAGATTTATGGGCTAAGTTGTTACGCAGCAATATCATATACATGAACCTTTTATCTTGAATCTTTTTTTTGGGTTACTGGCATTTTTAATGGGGAAAAGGCGGTGTGCATGTTTTACTTTTTGTTACTTGTCCCTATAGGGGACTACACTCAGCGATAGTCAGATCGCTGGTATAATACAGTGCAGTACATGATTCTACTACACAGTATTCTGAACTGTTAGTCACCAAGTTGCTGGTTCCATGCACTGATCATGCAGGCTATGCTTGTGTCCCCATGATCTCCTGGATGCACTCATGCGCTCATTTGTGGAAACACCTTCCAACAATGGATGTAGCAGTATTTACAAGGTCAGTATGGGGTTAATTAATGATCTATAATCTTAACTAGAGATGAGTGAATGCGATTTGGCCGATTTGCCAAATTTTTCCTAAAAATTTGTTTAGTTCTGAATTAATTTGTGGCAAATCACGTTAAAAAACAGCTATTTCCTGGCTGCAGAGAGCCTGTATGGTGTTGTAGAACATTGTGCCACGCAAAAATATGCATAGGGAGCATGATTTGGTATTGAAACAATGCTATGATTTAGTATGACACACAGGGTGCATGTATGAACGGGGCTGTACCCAATATCTGGCATCTTTTCAGCCCAACATCAGGCGCAGCTCTGTTCGCTACATGTTTCAATGCCCTGCACGTCATTATCAGGCACATTACAGAGCGCCTGCGGAAGATATGGTGCATGGTGCTTAAAAAAGGTTTTTATTCTAATAAAAACAATGTCAATAAAAGAGCATAAACCTTTTACACCTATTTCACACTGGCGCTACATCGGAAGACGTGTTATAAGAAAATCGGGAAAGACTGTACATTTAAAAATGAGGCAGAGCTCTCATTGGTTCTTTTCATCCTCCAATCGCTATTTGAGTGACGTGGAACTCATTCACTATGGGAATCTCTACAACCAATCAGAAACAAGGCGGTATAATTAAAAAAACACAGCTTAGAATAAAGCTGTTTGGTGATTGGGCAGAAATACAGAGGCTGGATCTTTCCAGCCAATCAGAGAACGAGCTACTAAGAACTCATAGTATGCTATGGGATATGTACCACCAATCAGGAGTTGAACTACTCGCTCCATTTTATTCTATGGAGGCAGAATCTTGAATCTGAAAGGAAAGAGGGAAATTCATATCCACCGATCCTAGAAGAAGCGACGATAGCTCCATTCTAGCCTATGGCGTCTCTCCCCGCCCATCCGGGTCCAACCGACAAACTCCATTATGTTCTCTGGAGATAGGAGCCCTTTCTCTGATTGGTTCAAGTGGGGGGGGGGGCCTCGGCTGTTTCCTCCAATGGGAAATAGTTTTTGTCGCTCATTCTAGGATTGGTGGATTGGTGGATACGAATTTCCTGCTTTTCTTAGACCAATCAGATTAAAGATTCTGCCTCCATAGAATAAAATGGAGTGAGTAGCTCGACTCCTGATTGGTGGAACATACCCCATAGCATATTATGAGTCCTTAGTAGCTCGTTCTCGAATTAGCTGGAAAGGTCCAGCCTCTGTATTTCTGTCCAAACTGTGTTTTTTTTAATTATACCGCCTTGTTTCTGATTGGCTTTACAGACTCTCATAAAGAATAATGGCTCCATGTTGCTCAAGTAGCGATTGGAGGAACAAATTGACCAATAAGAGCTTAGCCTCAATTTTCCATTTTTTCCCGATTTTTCTTATAACACGTCTCCTGATGTAGCACAGGTGTAAAATAGGTTTTAAAGGTTTTAAGCACAATATCTTCTCCTTACTGAAGTACTATTGAAAATTAGCTGCAGTAATGTGCCTAGAAATACCGTAGCGAAGCTGCGGTTCTAGTGCGCCTGATATCGGGCTGAAAAGACTTTTTAGAAAAAAAAGACAATTCATTACAACGAATCGCCAGGAAATTCGGCTTCGTTTCAAATAGAATTTTTCATGAAATTCGAAACTAATTCCACTTTGTTAGAATCGATTCACTCATCCCTAATCTTAACATGTACAACCAGGATATATTTTTACACACCATAATGTAAACTCTCAATAACCTTATTCTTGAATTTAATTTATAACTTCTGTACTTGAAGTGAGTTCTGTATTTTGACATAAAAAAGATAAAGATATGTTATGAAATTCCATTGTGAAAAAACTCCCTATCACGTTCCCATGGGTATGTGTTCTTATGGGCTTGTTTTCCCATAGGTTTGTGTTCGAGAGATAAAGCTGAAGTTTGTGGTATAACAATACTGTATACTCCTATTATTTTGTCACTGCATTGTACCTGCTGTGAGAGCCTTTAATGTATTGATCGTTCAGTAAACCATATACATATTAAACAAGAACTTGTGTCTTCTCTCATGCTTATTTGCAGAACCAACATTTTATAACTTGACTACACGCTGATGCTGGAACTATCCCTCTTTTCTATGGATGTTTATCACTTGTCTTATTTTGCTTACTTCGTGTCAGTTCAAAGGTATGCTGGGGAAACTATTATAGTACATCTGGAATTGAGCTGTAGATGAAGCATTTTTTTTTTAACCTGTTTGATGTAGATGCAGCAGAGGGAAGGAATAAGATATGAATAAATGAGCAGGAATCTATAGGATAGTTATGGTGACTGATTAAAGTTGAAACCAAGGAATTGATTAAGGAAATTGTAAGATTGATTTCTAGTTTTACTTGAGTATGCTGATCAATTTAAATGAAAACAAGAGAGGATTAAGTATAGAGAGTGATTAAAGGCGACATCTATGAACTTGCCTGCACCACTTTTTCCGCATATACTGTACTGTTGTAAGCTGTGTAATTGCACCAAAAAATTGCCGGCACACTGTTCTATAGATTTTTGAACAGGCGTAAGGCCAAACTTGCCGCAATGTGCACCTGGCACGAAACGTTTTAATGCGCCAAAGTTTGGTGCGAAATTCTATGTTGAATGTTGTGCACCAAAAATGTTTGGAGCATAACACTTTCATTCATACTGTTTTATTATACACATCCTCTAGATCTACTTAGAACTGGTGTGTAGGCACCAAGTTACATATTGTGCCCTAAGTTGTGTCATTGGAGGGGAAACATTTTTGTCAATTTCATGAAAACCCTTAATTTGAATCGCATGTGTAACTTAGGCTATGTTCACAGGGCTTAAAATTGGAGTATTCAGTCCGAAATTACACGGGGGGAGTGCGCAAATTCGGGGAATACGTCCTGTCTTTAGGGTAATCCACTTCTCATAAAACTATGGTTTCGTTCCTCCCCCTGCTCGGCGAATACCCCGGGGGGGAAATAAGTGAATGTGAATTACCAGGGGCGTATACGCGCCGTGGTAATGCAAGTCTAGGGGCCGGCAAGTGCCGGGGTCCCCGCCGCCCGGCCCGGCCACAGGTTAAATTGCGGGGCGTTTTTTAGCCCTGAAATAAGCCTGTGGACCTATTTGGGTGACATGTATAAAAAACTGCCACTGTCGGCCTTTTTAAAAAATCGCTTTAAATTTTGTAGAATGTGACTTTGATGAATTGTCGTGCAGTGGTTCAAAAAATGGTTGATCGTAAGTAGTGCGCGCAAAAATGGGCGCATCGTAAGTGGTGAGTCATTCTCCCCAAAATGTTAAAATTCAACAGGTTCCCGCTGACAGGGGGCAATAATAAACAAACTCTTATTTTCCAAAGTAAAAAAAAAAAAAATACCAATTCTTTTTCCCCAAAAAACAAACCCCTAAGTCAAGTAAACTAACTTATTTTAAATTATAAAACTATATCAAATTAAATAATAAAAATGAATATAAAAATAATAAAATACAATTAATAAAAATTATAACATTAAAAAAATCTAAAAATTTTTAAAAGATGAAAAGGGTGCTCATCACAAGGATTCTTTTTTTTGTTAAAGATCTTGCAAAAACAAGTCTCTTTATGAATATGTATCCTTAAAGGTCTACCATTCCTAGATATGGCCCTTGATTGGCTGCATCAGCCTTTGATGCCAATTTTTTTGCGCATATTAAAGGTAGAATCCCCGATCTATGAAACCCTTGCTGGGGTTAAAACGGGGCCCTTTCTAGGGGGAAAAGATACTTTTGGCTCATGTAAACCACATTTTAATATTTTACCTGTTTTTTGCAGTAACGTACCGTAGTTTGCCTCGGCGGTTTCATGGCCCCCCCCTCCCGCACCCCCCTGAAATCAGGGGCATTACAAAGTGCCCTGGGGCCCCTGTAATGTGCCTGATATGGGTGCAGGAAGTTTAAAAATTTTGCGAAAGGGGGGCGTAATGTTGGGGGTGAAAAAACACCCGAATTCTCTGCAGCCCCTTAAATGTTTCCCCCTTTGGGGTCCCCAGCAGCTCAGGCCAGTTGAATCCGTTAAAACCCGTAACCGCCCCAAAATTTTTAAAAGAAACTGAAAAACAGGGGCTGGGTAAAATGAATCATGTACGAGACAACCCTTTAAGATAAAAATATTTTTAAAAAATTAATAAAAAATTA
>JAODAL010050652.1:0-27246 GCA_025379985.1 Phyllomedusa bahiana
ATTTTCCAAAATTTTAATTTCACCACGGGTGAATTAAAAGGTGAAAAAAATACTTTATTTATCAAACAAAACAGTTACGTTTTTTTTTTGATTTTTTGCCCCCAGCACTGTTCATTGAGCAGCATCTACGTAAATCTTAAAACAGAAATTTCTAAATTCACCACAGGTGAATTGAAAGGTGAAAAAAATACCGTTTATTATATCAAAACATAACCGTTACGTGTTTTTTGACTTTTGAGCACAAAGTACTGTTCATTTACGCAGCACCTACGTAAATCTTAAAACAGCAATTCTATATTAACCACAGGTGAATTGAAAGGTGCAAAAAATACCGTTTATTATATCAAAACAAATCAGTTTATTGTTTTTTGACTTTTGCGCACCCAGCACTGTTCATTGACGCAGCAATCTACGTAAATCTTAAAACAGCAATTCTATATTCACCACAGGTGAATTGAAAGGTGCAAAAAATACAGTTTATTATATCAAAACATAACAGTTACGTGTTTTTTTTGACTTTTGCGCACCCAGAACTGTTCATTGACGCAGCATCTACGTAAATCTTAAAACAGCAATTCTATATTCACCACAGGTGGAATTGAAAGGTGCAAAAAATACCGTTATTATATCAAAACATAACAGTTACGTGTTTTTTGACTTTTGCGCACCAGCACTGTTCATTGACGCAGCATCTACGTAAATCTTAAAACTGCAATTCTATATTCACCACAGGTGAATTGAAAGGTGCAAAAAATACCGTTTATTATATCAAAACATAACAGTTACGTGTTTTTTGACTTTGCGCACCCAGCACTGTTCATTGACGCAGCATCTACGTAAATCTTAAAACAGCAATTCTATATTCACCACAGGTGAATTGAAAGGTGCAAAAAATACAGTTTATTATATCAAAACATAACAGTTACGTGTTTTTTGACTTTTGCGCACCCAGCACTGTTCATTGACGCAGCATCACGTAAATCTTAAAACAGCAATTCTATATTCACCACAGGTGAATTGAAAGGTGCAAAAAATACCGTTTATTATATCAAAACATAACAGTTACGTGTTTTTTTGACTTTTGCGCACCCAGCACTGTTCATTGACGCAGCATCTACGTAAATCTTAAAACAGCAATTCTATATTCACCACAGGTGAATTGAAAGGTGCAAAAAATACCGTTTATTATACCAAAAACATAACAGATACGTGTTTTTTGGACTTTTGCCCAGTCCAGATTTGTTGATAGACACCTTGCAGTTAAATTTGAATCCAGCAATTTTGTTTGATTAGAGGGATTTGAGAATAGCTGTGATTTGCCGTCTTTTAATAAGAGACTTTCCAAAACTATTCCATACCTTCTCAAATTTTTATATTTCTGAACATGGAGCGAAATGCAGGTGGTAAGCGAGCAAAGAGGGGGTAGCACAGGAGTGAGAGGTACGAGAGAAGGTGCTCCTTCCAGTGCTGGCGACAACACGCAAGCCAGCGGATCGTCAGTTGCAGGACCGTCAGGCCTGTCATCGCTGGTCAGGGCCCTGTGAATCTAAGTAACGAACATCGTCGCCAATCTGTCCTTCAGTGGTTAATGCAACCTGCATCTAGCAGTCTTACCTCCTCGTCCTTGCAGTCACGGCCACAAATGTCGTCATCAGCATCATCAGCATCTGTCCAACATGAAGCAGCCCAAATGTCAACTCGTGTACCCACCACTGTGGATAATCCATTTTCTGAAGACCTCTTTGATGACAAAATGCGGTTGGGGTCAGAAGGCATGTTAAAAGATCAAGAGGCCAAAAAGGATGATTTTCTCTGCTCTGACGCCCAGTTACTGATGCCATCAGAGGAGGTGAAGGAAGCCGGTCAATCGGCAAAAATCCCGGGCGGTCGGCAACGCCTTGCAGTGCCCCTTGCTTGTAGCCCGCAGCTTCTGGATGCAGAAAGTCAGGACGACCAAGTCACCTGTGTTGATGATGATGATGATGACGACATTGCGGATCCATCTGGTCTTTTCCGCAGAATTTGCTTGCGAGCGCTTCATCAGTGGACGAGGAGGAAGACGATGGGGTAGTGTCAATACGGGTCCCGCCACAAAAAGGGAGAGGGCGGTCGCAGAAGTCCGCTGATATGATTCCGCCAGCCACGGTCAGCGCAAACCCCGCTCCTCGCTTATCGCCGTCAAAAATGTCCAGGACCTCTCAAGCCTGGGCCTTCTTTGAGCAAGCCTCTGATTCACCCAGCGATGTCATATGCCGCCTTTGCCGTAAACGCAAGAACCTTAAGTGGTTAACCACCACCAACATGTCTAGTCACATGCAGCGAATGCATGAGTTGAAATGGAGGGAACACTTGGCCAAAAAAGGCCAGACCAACGCCGGGCCTCCAACCACAGTCATACCCACTGTCTCCGCCTCCACCGCCACCACCAAGCGATCCTCAGCTGTCCATGTCTCTCAGAGTCATGATTAGGGATCAGCCTCCGCTTCAGCCTCCACCCCCTTCGCCCGAGTACCCACCAGTCCACAGAGACCACCAACCCCTTCTCCACCGCCCAGTTGACGACCTGCAAGCCGTACAGCGGCCAGTCCCTAGCAGCCAGCCTTCTGTCTTCAGATTGGGAGCAGAAGAAACACCTTTTAACCCAAACCATCCCAAAGAGCCAAAAGCCTGAATGTCGCATTGCCAGCTTTGGCCTTGGAAATTGTTGCCTTTCCGTCTCGTGGACACAGATGGGTTCTGCCACATCATGGCCCTTGCCTGCCCCCAAACCATATGCCGAACAGTCATTAATTGCCATAAAAGCCGTCCCTGCCCTGGCCAAGCCACGAGGGTCATCTAAAATTACCAAGCACTTTGTCTGCATCTTGGCCGGAAAAGTCCCTCTCACCAAACGACACATGGACAGTAAGTACGGCAAGTCCGCTTAATCTTTCCTGTGACAGCTCACTGGGTGAGCAGGGTGGTGTGCCCTTGGGTGAGCGGTGCTCTCATGCCGGCGCCACGCTCTTCAAAACCGCAGGATGGCGCAGGTTCTTTCCCCCAAGGTCCACTGGGCATCACGTTCCCAGAGAAACCAGGCCGTGTTGAAATTAAACAGTCTTGAGACCCGTCCACACACAGTCCAGGAGCTGTGGACGGCTCTCCCAACAACCGAGCCTGGCTGGGTGCCAAAACCTTTTGCCAGGCAAGGTGTATGCGATAACGGGCGAAATCTGCTGGCCGCCCTTAAGATCGTAGCTGGAGCCACATCCCTTGCCTGGCACATTCATGATCCATGACGTCCCAGAAATTTCCTAAAGAGCTACCCGGGACTGGACTGCCTGCTAAGAGGCTCGAAGTCTAAGTTCGCACTTCCGCCATTCGCACCCCTGCTTCGTCCCGCTGGCTGCATTGCAGCGTCAGCTCAGCCTCCCCGTCACCGTCTCTTGTTGACGTGGCAACACGCTGGAATTCCACCCTTTCACAGCTCCAGCAATTGTGGCAGCAGCCGCAATGCCATTACGCAGTACAATGAACACATGGGCCAGACAAGCAGCGGTGCGACCTCGGGGTGTTGAGCCACGAGAGTGGAGGCAGGTGAAAGAGGTCTGCACCATCCTTGCATTTTTGAAGAAGCCACCAAATGGTCAGTGCGGACAATGCCCCAAGTCAGCAATGAGCATTGTGGTATCATTAGATCTGGACCGATCGTTGAACACTCTAGAAACAACAGGTTCCCGCCAGCGACGGAGGAGGAGACGGGATCACAAGAAGCGGACACGGAGCTTTCTCTCCGTCCAAATCCACAAGGCCCGACCGTTTTACAATTTCATCGGTCTGTCATTAGGCCATGGTTCCGAGGTCCAGAGCTAGTGCAATGAGGACGCAGCGCAGCTCTCAGGGTGCCATCACTCAGCAAGACAGGGCATGTGTTGAAGCTGTGCCTGAGGCAGCGGAGAGGAGGATGAGGAGGTATTACCTGAGACACCGATGTTTACCGACTACCCTGCCTTGGAAGAAGGTTGGCGCGAATTGAGGCGGAGTAGAGAAGAGGAAAGATTCAGTTTTGCTAGTGCCCCTCAACCCAGAGGCTTGGGAAAAATTAAAGGCCCCAATCCTCACATGAGTGTTGGGGAGGGCCCCCTTTCCCCCAACATGACCCCTCGCTTTAAAGGCCATCAAAATGAAAAAAACAGTTAATGGGGGGCCACACTTGGATCCCCGGAACAAAAAAAAAAACTCAGCACTTTCCTTCCACCCCCCCCAAATAGAGAGTAAAAGGGGAAAGGAAATGGGACCTTTGCTGATTATAAATGGAGAATTCTGTTGGTCTGTTTAACTTCCCCAAAAAATTCACGGGGGAAAACAACATCAGGGGTTGACAGCAGTAGAGTGCCCAATGGGCTACCCCGGCGAAACGGGGAAATGGGTAGAACCCCTAATGGGTGACCCCCTGGCAATCTTTGTTTCCCCACCTCACCAACGCATGAAAATGCAGGGCACACATCCAACACACAGAAAATCGCAAAAAATCAGGGGGCCCCAGGGGAATATCTGCGAAAAAAAAAAAACCCGTTTTTTTTTGCTGTTTTCCCGGCCAATTTAAAACTTTGGAACCCAAAAATTTGGACAAAATGGCCCAAAACTGGCCGTAAAGCCATGGGGTTTTTGGGGCCCCTCCCCAAAGCAGCCAGCGTCAAAACTGAGCACCTTCAAACACCTGGAGGAGCCCTTTAAACAGACAAACGCTCTGGTTTTTCCACAGAAAAATTTTGGGATCTTTTGGGACTTTCATCAAGATAAATTTCAGGAAATGGATCTCTGATGATGTTTTTGGGCCCCAATTGCCAAGGGTCACCGATTAGTTGCCATTAATTCACATTCCTTTTCAAACAGAAATGGGGCCCCTTGAAAAATGTTTTTTTTAAAAAGATCTTTTTTTACTGCAATTTTATTCTCTTTTCCCAACAGTTTTATTTTGCTGGTTTTGCTGTGAGGAAACTGTTAAAAAAAAACACCGTATTCCATTTACTCACTTTATCTTTAAAAATTTTTTGCAGGGGCAAAAGGTTTTGAGGTCATGTTGCCGTGAGATAAAACTTTTTAAATTTTTTTCCTTTGGAAAAGAAATGGTTTTAAGTGGAATTTCTCCCTCACAATTTTTAATAGTGGCTGAGAAGTTATATTTATAATTTTTTGGGGTCATGTAGCTGTGAGATACAGCAATAATCATGGTCCTTTGGAACAGAAATGTGGCTTCTAAGTGGCATTTCTCCCTCACAATTTTAAACAGTGGCTGAGAAGTCATTTTTATAATTTTTTTGGGTCATGCGTGCTTTGAAATGCAGCAATACTACAGGTCCTATTATAAAAAAATGTTGTTTCTCACAGACATTTGTTCCTCACAATTCTCCACAGTGGCTCAAGGGTTATGCTTTGAATTTTTTGGGGCATTTTGCTTTGAAATGCAGCTATACTACAGGTCCTATTAAAAAAAATGTTGTTTCTAACAGACATTTGTTTTTCACAATTGTCCAAAGTGGCTCAAGGGTCATGCTTTGAATTTTTGGGGGCAGTTTGCTTTGAAATGCAGCTATACTACAGGTCCTATTATAAAAATGTTGTTTCTAACAGACATTTGTTCTTCACAATTGTCAAGAGTGGCTCAAGGGTGATGGTACTGTCAGAAACGGGAATAGGTAGGACACGGTTAATGGACACATATTGCAAAATGACTTGTTTTTGCAAGATCTTTAACATAGCTATCAATCCCTTCCAGTTCAACTAAAATGGTGGTTGAAAGACTCCTTTTTCCGGCACTTTTTAATCTGGGGATCAGACAGATTTAATGGTCATACTGTGGCCCAGGACAGGGACAGTATATGTCCAGTTCAACTAAAATGGTGGTTGAAAGACTCCTTTTTCCGGCACTGTTTAATTTGGGGTCAGACAGGTTTAATGGTCATACTGCGGTCCAGGACAGCTATAGTTATTGTCCAATTCAACTAAAATGGTGGTTGAAAGACTCCTTTTTCCGGTAATTTTTAATCTGTGGGTCAGACAGTTTTAAGGGTCATGCTGCGGTCCAGAACAGGGTTTGTCAATGTCCAGTTCAACTAAAATGGTGGTTGAAAGACTCCTTTTTCCGGCACTTTTAATCTGGGGGTCAGACAGTTTAATGGTCATACTGCGGTCCAGGACAGTTCTAGTCAATGTCCAGCTCAACTAAAATGGTGGTTGAAAGACTCCTTTTTCCGGCACTTTTTAATCTGTGGGTCAAACAGGTTTAAGGGTCATGCTGCGGTCCAGGACAGGGCTTGTCAATGTCCAGTTCAACTAAAATGGTGGTTGAAAGACTCCTTTTTCCGGCACTTTTTAATCTGGGGGTCAGACAGGTTTAATGGTCATACTGCGGTCCAGGACAGTTCTAGTCAATGTCCAGTTCAACTAAAATGGTGTTGAAAGACTCCTATTTCCGGCACTTTTTAATCTGTGGGTCAGACAGGTTTAAGGGTCATGCTGCGGTACAAGACAGATATAGTTAGTGTCCAGTTCAACTAAAATGGTGGTTCAGAGACTCCTTTTCCCGGCACTTTTTAATCTGTGGGTCAGACAGGTTTAATGGTCATACTGCGGTCCAGGACAGGTATAGTCAATGTCCAGTTCAACTAAAATGGTGGTTGAAAGACTCCTTTTCCGGCACTTTTTAATCTGGGTTATGCAGGTTTGGGGCTCATGCTGCGTTCCAGGACAGGGATATTCAATGTCCAGTTCAACTAAAATGGTGGTTGAAAGACTCCTTTTTCCGGCACTTTTTATTCTGTGGGTCAGACAGGTTTAAGGGTCATGCTGTGGTCCAGGACAGGGTTTGTTAATGTCCAGTTCAACTAAAATGGTGGTTCAAAGACTACTTTCTTCCGGCACTTTTTAATCTGTGGGTCATGCAGGTTGTTAGGGTCATGCTGCGCTCCAGGACAGGGATATTCAATGTCCAGTTCAAGTAAAATGATATTTCAAATAATACTACCTTCTGGCACTTTTTAATTTGTGGGTGATGCAGGTTTAAGGGTCATGCTGTGGTACAAGACAGGGATAGTGAATGGTGTGTGACTTTTTTTCTGTGGCTTTTATAGCCTAAGTGTTGTGCCTAAGTTTTAGCAGGTATCCATTTGACTGTTGTGGCTGTTAATTCCAGCTTCTCCAGCCCTGTTTGGGTGTAAGAATGAAGGTGTTGTTGCTCTCCCATAGACTTTAATGGTCATCGCTCATAATCGACTGCTCACTATCGAAAAACCTTATCGATGGTGGCCGACTATCGACTATCGCCCGATGTCGATTGGCAACGTAATCGCTCAACACTAGTTAACACACCATGCATCCAGCAGTTTTGCCTCCTCATCCTCTCAGTTATGGCCACAAATGTTATCATCATCAGTCCAACCTGATGCAAACAAAGCCCAAATGTCAACCAATGTACAGACTACTGTGGATAATCCATATTCTGAATATCTCTTTGATGACACAATGCGGTTGGGGTCGGAAGGCATTTGAAAAGATCAAGAGGCCAAAGAGGATAATTTTTTCTGCTCTGACACCCAATCGCTGATGCCCTCAGAGGAGGAGAAGGAAGCTGTTCAGTCAGCAGAAATCCTGAGCAGTCAGCAAAGCCTCACAGTGCCTGTGGCTTCTAGCCTGCAGCTTGAGGATGTAAACTGTAGACATACCTCATCAGTGGAGGAGGATGATGGGGTAGTGTCAGTGCGGGTCCGGGCTCAGAAAGGGAGAGGGTGGTCGCACAAGTCCGCTGACATTAATCCGCCAGCCATGGTCAGTGGTGGCAGCAGAAACACCGCTACTAAGTTTTCACCGTCAAAGAGGTCCTGGACCTGTGAAGTCTGGGCCTTTTTTGATCAAGCCTCAGATTCACCAACCGACGTTATATGCCGGCTTTGCTTTCAACGCGTCAGTAGAGGTAAGAGTTTAACCACCACCAGCATGAACAGGCATATGCATGTAAAGCATGAATTGATGTGAAGGAATCACTTGGAGAAAAAAGGCCACACAGGTCCAGGGCTTTCAACCACTGTGACATCCTCTGTCTCCTCCTCCTCCACCACTTCCAAGCCCAAGTGGTCCTCTGTTGCCCATGTGCCGGAGCAGCATGAGCAAGCACCATCCCTAGTGCCAGACACTGTCCTCCGATTACCACCACCACCAGAGACACAGCCTACCCCTTCTCCTTCCACCAGTTTGACATGCACGACGTACAGTGGCCAGTCTAGCAGCCAGCCTTCTGTGTACCAGGTGTAGGAGCAGAAGAAACGCTTTAACCCCAACCATCCCAAAGCCAAAAGCCTGAATGTCAGCATTTCCAGGCTTTTGGCCTTGGAAATGTTGCCTTTCTGTCTGGTGGACACAGATGGGTTCCACCGCGTCATTGCCCTGGCATGCCCCCAATACCAGATGCCGAGCAGGCATTTCTTTTCCCGAAAAGCCGTCCCTGCCCTAGCCAGTCACGTGTCAGAAAAAATCTCCAGAGCATTGGCTCTCACTACAGACACATGGACTTGTAAGCACGGTCAAGGGCATTACATCTCACTGACTGCTCACTGGTTGAGTTGGGTGGATGTCTCTGGTGATGATGGGTCTCGGGTTCGGCGGACAATCTTCCACACTGCTGGGATGGTGCATGTTCCAGATCCCCAACTTCCACGGGTAGCATCAAGTGCCAAGAGAAACCAGGCCGTGTTGAAATTAATGTGTCTTGGAGACCATCAACACACAGGTCAAGAACTGTGGACGGCTCTGCACACTGAGACTGACCAGTGGCTGGGTGCTAAGAACCTGGTGGTATGCAACAACAGGAAAATTCTCCTTGCTGCCCTTACAATCGGTAGACTTACGCACATCCCTTGCCTGGCACACGTCATGAAACTGGTTGTGCAGAAATTTCTCAAGCGCTACCTAGGCCTTGACTGCTGAGCTTCTGCTGAGGAAGGCTAGAGGTCTTAGCTTACGCTTCCGGCGTTCACACCCTGCTTTGGCCCAACTGGCAGCATTGCAGAGTCATCTGGGCCTCCCCGTCAACCGTCTCATTGTTGACATGGCGACACGATGGAATTCCACCCTCCACATGCTCCAGCGATTGTGGCAGCAGCGTAATGCCATTATGAAGTGGTGCATGACCTGACAAGCAGTGGTGCGGACCTTGGGGTGTTGGGGTGTTGAGCCATAGAGAGTGGAGGCAGGTGAAAGATCTCTGCACCATCCTTGTCAGTTTTGAAGATGCCAGCAAAATGGTCAGTCAGGACAATGCCATTGTCAGCATGACCATTGTGGTGATATTTGTATTGGAACAAGTATTAGACACTCTGCGTCAGCAGGTCCCATGGTGATGGAGGAGATGGTGGACACAGAGCCCTACTCGCCGGAGGATGTAGAAGGCCCGACTGTTTCCCAAATTTATAGGTCTTCTTTAGGCGGTGGTTCAGGGTCCAGGGTTGGTGCAGGACGGCACTTAAGCTCACAGAGTATAGCGCATGAGGCTTGCCAGGGCTGTGGTGATGCTCAGGATGAGGAAGCGGAGGAGGATGATGAGGCATGGCTGGACAACAACGGTACTGAGTTACCTTCAGTGGTAAGAGGTTGGCACAGATTTGAGGAGGAGGTGAAGGAGGAAGATCTGTTTAGTACCCCTCTACCCCGAGGATTGGGAAATCCCGGCAGCATCTCACACATGAATGCTTGGATGTTATATTACCTGCAACATGATCCACGCATCAAGGCAATCAAAATGAAAAGCAGTTACTGGGTGGCCATCCTCCTTGATCCACATTACAAAATGAAAGTCAGCAATTTTCTTTCCACCCACACAAATTCACAGTAGAATGCAGGAATTTGAGACCTTGACCAACTCGAGCATCTTTGGTCTTTTTTCAATTTTAAATGCCGGTGGAACAAAAATTTACAATGTGCAGCAGTAGTGGAATTTGCCCCTTTTGCGCGAGCAGGCTTTTGGCGAAGCCTAATGGGTGCGTGGCAAATTTTTTTTACCACCCCCACCAACGCTGTAAAGGGAGGGTAGCTTCAGACCACAGGGGGGTGCCTTAAAAACCTGGCCATGACACCTGGGTCTAACAAAAGTTTTTGGACTTGGGGGCGGACCCAATCGATTCTGAGGCCCACTGGTGAAAGGCCGGTTGCTCGGCACGCAAGAAGTTTTTTCCTCCCGCAGCTAGCGATTCGAACGCACCCAGAAGGTGGGGTGTTAAAGACAACGGATGGTTTCCCTGAGTTTGGATCATTTGACTTTACAAAAAAATCAAGTGGGACCTTTCGATTTTTTTTCCCCCCTTCCGAGTCACCCCAATAAACTGTAACTTTCCCTTTTTCCCCAATGTGAATACACTTCCCATTGAAAAAACAATGGTTCTATTTAAAAAACTTTTTTTAAAATACTAATTTTTCTTGTTATTTTTTCTGGGTGTCCAAAAGGGTTTTTTGCTGGTTTTGGGCGGCCCTGTTAAAAGGGGGCCCATTATAAAGGGCCTATTTAAAAAAAACTTATTTCACATACCAAATTTCTTCTTGCTAATTTTATTCTGAGTGTCCATAAGGTCACTGGTTTTGGGGTCAGGCTACTTTAAAAGGGGTGCCAGGGGTGCCAATAGGACAGTACTCCTGTCAGGGGCCCTAATCAAAAAGGAGCCCAGTGATATGTTAAAAATGGGAATTAGTAATGGGTGGGGGCCACATGTGACTTAGCTGCATGGGGTCCTGAAATGGTTAATAGATGAGTGACGGCAGTCCTGGCTACCACTGCACCCCCTATAACTACAGCCCTGTCAGCTCTTCCTCTTCCTCTCAGTCACAGCCACAAATATCTTCATCATCATCATCATCATCATAATCATCATCATCAGTCCAAACTGAAGCAAACACAGGCCAAATGTCACTCAATAAACAGACCACACTAGATAATCCATATTCTGAAGAGCTCTTTGATGACACAATGCGGTTGGGGTCAGAAGGCATTTTAAAAGATCAAGAGACCCAAGAGGATGATTTTGTCTGCTTTGATGCCTAATCGCTGATGCCCTGCTTTTGGGGTCACGCTGCTGTAAAAGACAGCGATAGTCAATGTCCTACTTAAAAAAAAATCTTGTTTCAAATAGTCATTTCTTCTTGCTAATTTTATTGAGTGTCCGAAAGGTAATTTTTGCTAGTTTTGGGGTCATGCTGCTGTATGACAGAGATAGTCAATGTCCTATTCCCAAAAATCTCGTTTCAAAAATCATTTTTCTTGCAAATTTTTAATTGTGAGTGCCCAAAAAGGTTTCCATTTTTGCTTTTTTGGGGCAGGCTACTTAAAAGGGATGTGGGGGTGTCATGGGCGTACTCCTGTGGGGGGGGGCCCTAATCAAAATGGGGCCAGTCTTTTTAAAAAAAGGAACTAGAATGGGGGGGCCCCCATTTGATTTAGCTATGGGGTGTGAAAACTTAAATGTTACCGGGGGTTCCCGTGGCCCCCCGACGGGGTCCGGGGCACCGGGTCTCCTGCCCTCTCCAGGTGCGGGGACGGTGGCGGTGGCCCGGTGTCGGGGGGGCGCACTCATTCCCCTGGGGCCAAAATTACCAGCCCGTGCTCTGATTCCCTGCGGCTCCCTGGTTGTTGGCGTCGTGACCCAAAATTTGGGTTCTCATTTCCGGAACGTCCCCCCGGATTTTATGCCCTCTACCTTTTGGGGAAAGTGCTCTTTGAGTTCGTCTTTACGTGTACCGTACCTCCTTGTTTTGCCCCTTGATACGAAAATTGCCACCTGCCCTCCTTACCCCTGCCCCCGACTACGCCTCGTCGGTTCTGTGCCGCCCCCTTGGTCCCCGCTGAAGCAAAGTCGCCCCAGGGGAAGTGACGGGTTTGGCCCCCGGGCCCCCCGCAAACCCATCCCGCTTTCGCCGGGATTGGGTGAAAACCGGTTCTATTGACCCCGCCCCCTGGTGTGGGGTTTCGCCATCACTGGGGGGCCGGGGGATCCTTTCCCGGACCGTCGTGAAAATGTTACTGATGGCAGCCCGGCTGCCCTGCCCCTTATAATGGGGCCCTGTCGCTAACCTCCGTTTTCCCCACGAATTTTCTTGCTGCCCCACATATATGAATTTCTTGTGCCCCGGTGCAAAAGTGATAGGGGTCTGCTGCCAGTTACCTTTGTCCCCTTTCCAATACGGGTCTTCTTATGTTAAAAGGGGCCCCGTCAGCTGCTAGCTCGTCCCCTGCTATAGCATGCTGCCCCAATTTTTTTCAGTTAGCCCTTTAAAGAATGAATTATTTTAGGTGAGAATTTTTTTTTGTGACTCTTAGAGCCCAAAATTTTCTTCACAAGTTGACCACATATCCAATTTATTTCTGTGGGAATTACAGCTTCTCCCCACCCGTTTCGGTATAAAAATTAACTGATCATCTACTTCCCTTTTTCTTTAATGGGAAAGGGAAAATTGATCGAGATCGAAAAAAGACATGGTTTTCTCTAAAATCGGGAATCGGGGCCGAATTTTTTTTTGTGATCGCTACACTATTTTAGGCCACAGCTTTAAAAGGGTTTTGCCATGATCTAATGGATGTGGGATCTCCAAAAAGGGTATTTAAACCTTCTAAATTATGTCATCAAAAAAGTGAAGTCTGTGGATCTAAAACCTGAAAAAATGCCTTTGGGGTTTCCCGCAGTTTACTTGACACGACCCGGAGTGACAGGACTGATCTGGGGGAACTTGCGTTGTTTTAATTTTTTATCTGATGGCATGAACAAGCTTTTAAGGGACGGGGAGAAAGACTTTTTATCTTTTTTTAGGACTACTTGTTGTAGTAATTATTTGTAAACATGCAGACCCCCTTTCTCTCGCTCACCCCCCCTCTCCCCCGAAGGAAAGAAAGAAGGGTACCTGTGGTTTTTCTTCCTTTAGCAAATAAGAGGGGGAAAAAAACACAAAAACTTGTGCCAATACGTTCTCCTCTTTGGTTTGAAACAATGTTTGCTCCTTTTAGAGCCTGGTATCAGGACCATGGGAGGTGGGGGTGATAAAACACAGGGGGGATTGTTTTTTTAAACACGAAACACAATGCCATTTTTTTAGGGCCCCAAAGAGGGTATCAGCCCGTTAGGGAAGGAACTCACTTCTTTTCTTTAAAACCCCCTTTAAACCCATTGTGGGAAAAATTTGCTCTGTTTTCTGTAGCTGCCTTTTGATTCAAGAAACTTATACCCTATTTTTTCTGGGTGCTGCTGCAACATCCTACTTGAGCACATCGGACATTGCTTTTTGGGGGGTGCCCCCTGTAGTTTTGGGCACCTGGGGGGATTTTTAGTAGTTGATTTGATGTGTTTAATTTCTGCTTAAAAAACAAGTGTACAGTAGATTATCATAGTAGTTTGAATGTAATGGCTGTAAATTAAAAATAAAACATAGCCTGTTTTAGCCTGAAAAAAAGAATTAAAGGAACCTGTCAGGTACTTTATGCTCCCCGATATGCAGGGGCGTTGCTAGGGTCCTAAAACATCCGGGGCTGGGCCTTTGTGTTTTTCCGCCCATTGGAACTGCGGATGTTTTTTTTTAAAAGAAAAACCTTCTTTCCTGTCACAAATTTTGCACAGGCAGTTATGGGGGCACTGAGGCAGAATATAGGGGCACTGAGGCAGTTTTTGGAGCACTGAGGCGGGGTTAAAAGCACTGAGGCAGGTATATAGGGGGACGAGGCGTTATAGGGGGGCCAAGGCAGGGATGGGGGCACAGGAAAGGGATAGGGGGGGCAAAGGCAGTATATGGTGGCCCAGGCAGGTATATAGGGTCATTTAGGGGTATATGGGGCCACAGGCATATATGGGGGTATGAGGCATATATAGGGGCCACAGGGGGTATTTGGGGCCAAAAGGGATATATAGGGGGACGGCGTAATGGGGGCCCCGGCAGGAAAATTTGGGTTTGAGGCATATTTTGGGGGGACTGAGGCAGAAGGGGGGCCAAAGCAGTATAAAGGGCATGAGGAGTATATGGGGGGAATGAGGCAGTTTGGGGGCCCCAAAAGGAGGTATATGGGGGCCACAGGAGGTATATGGGGGCCAGGCAGGTATAAAGGGAAAAGGATCATATGGGGGCCCCCAAAGGGGGTTTGGGGGGCCACAGGGGAGAAAGGGGGGGGTACGGCCGTTTTTTGGGTCCCGGCATTTATGGGGGCCACAAAAGAGTTTATGGGGGCCCCAGGGCAGGTAAAAAGGGACGGGATATGGGGGGCCCCCGGCAGGCATTTTAGGGGGAGAGGCAGTATTAGGGGCACGAGGCAGGTAAACGCAAAAAAAAACAACATTAAATTTTACCTTTAATCCCCGGCGAGCGCGCTCTGTCCTCTTCAGCCCGCGCTCCTCCGGCGCTCTCGGCGCACGGCATGACGCGTGTTGCGCCCCAGGGCAAAGGAGCTCCCGTGACGTATTCATCGCGACCCGCCCGGTTTGGGGGCACGGGGCCGCGCCGGGGGCCTCGCGCTTGAGGGGCCCGGGAGCCCCGCGGTGTAGGACCCCGGGGTCCGACACTGTCCGGGGGAGGGAGCGCCCCTCTCTGCCCCCGCAGAAGCCCTCAGTGTGTGTGCGTCCAGGGACGCACATGCGCGAAGGCCAGTGGTGGTCGGCCCGGCGGGGGGCCCGGAGCCCCGGGGGACTGGGGGAAGGGCGTTTTATTCGGGGCCCCAGCCCCTAAAAAACGCCAGCGACGCCCCCGCGATATGACAGGGGGTGTTAAACAAGGAGAGAAGGACTCTGGATTTATATAGTTTTATGATTTGGGCAGGATTTCTATTAAAAAAGAGATAAATCCTAGTAGAAACCCCTTTAAAGAGGGGTGGGGTTTGTTTCCCCACCTACATGCATTATGATAACTTTCCCCGATTAGTGGTATCAGAGAAAACGTCATACTAAATGTGGGCTGCTTTTTTTTTTTTTCCTCTGAAATTCTGCTTCATATTGTATACACCTATATGTCTCAGAGCTCAGCTTCACTTCCTCTATGACATCCTGTTCTCAGGCAGGGGAGCATTAACCTCCTGAAATTTTTTCTTTAAGCATACTATGTATTTGCATCTACAAATAACATAACTTCAGTAAATAACAAATAAATTAAGATGATGCCTATATAATGTAGTCTAAGCTTTATATGTTCTACCATTCAGATAAGCGATCAATTGCTTTAGAATTATACAACTTCAAAACTGTAACATGGCTGACAGTTCCTCAAGGCAGTGCTACATAAGTGAAACTAGAAAAATATCTTTCTCTTCAAAGGACTTTTTAAACTAAGAAATATTAAAAAATTTTAAAAAAGAATTAGAAAGGTTTGCACAAGGCAGAAGAGTGTGCTGTGTTTAAAGAAAAATGAAGAAACCCCTTGTGTAAAATAAACCATTAGCCATTTTGTTTGGTTGGAAAATTTAAGCATAGTCCTTATTTCATCTTAATAAATAAACCAGTATATCCCTTTAATACAAAATGACATGCTGTTCATATACCACAGGAAATAGTTCCTGCAAAATTTTATTGTAGGGGATATAATTATCAGGGAGGGGCTCCTGACGGAGCCGTCCTTTTCAGGACAGGGACCACGTACTTCTTTTGATAGGCAGGACTCATATTAGGGACCTATTAGGGTGTGTGTAGGGAGAGTACATACATACACACTATTAAACCTCTCACTATGTCCCTCTATCTCATTCTACTATTCCTGCTCTTTGCATCTGGTACTCTATTGTACTTTTGTCATGTAGGTTTTTGCTCTCTGTTAATTGCATCCATTGTGCCTCTAAGTATGTATGACTCTGATTTCTAGTATGTGTATTTTACTGATTTGAGGTGTTTTTACACTCTTTTAATAGTTTATTAATAAACGTTACTTTTTATTGATATTTTGCCCTCCAAAGTATATATAGTAGTTGAGATATTTTTTTGGGCAAGTTTGGACATTTTTTTCCTGTGTCGTTCATCACATAGGTTTTATAGGAAAATTTTATACATGTACATCTTGGTGGGATGGGCACAGAAACATTCCCTATGATTTTACTTTATTAACCAAGTTGTGACTGAATGCTGGGATTCCTTCCAGCAACGAGCTCCTGGTCAGATGACGGGACTCATCCTGAAGGGACACAAGAGGGGCTCCTAACGTGCAGCAGGGTCCTAGAAAACAAGTCAGGATGCAGGCGCTGCTGTAGCTTGGTCCTTTGTCCACTCCTGATAACAACCGGAGAAGCAGTGGGCTCAGTGCCTCACTAACGTGCGCTGAAGCCAGTCGCAGCCCCTAGTACTGGTCGCGACCCTGCGGCCATAAGTGCAGGAAGCAGCATGCACAGATCTGTTCTCACTTCCTGCGTACATGGGGAAGGCTTTATAAGCCCTCACCATGTACCTCAACCACGCCTCCTGCTGCCCCCAGCCACAGCGGAACATCGGGAAATGCCAGGGTTACCTCCCCTATGCTACGTCTCTGGCCCCCATCCTGGAGCATTATATTATTTTTCTTATGACATGAACAACCCCTTTAATTGTCCACATACTGAAGAGCTTAGGAATAACAAGTAACCTCTGCATTATAGGCCAATCTAATTACAAGTAAGTACTATATACATTCCTCTATGCAGTGTATATGTTCTAACAGCAGACTTCTACTGCTTGATAAGGATAAGAGTGTTGGCTGTGGATGAACACACCTACTAACTCTATTTTTCTTTTATTCAATCTTTTTTTTTTAAGTTCAGGTTTGTGCATTATTACTTTACACAGGGGTAAACCTACTTTTGTGAAAGGACCAGCTGTGTGCTTAAAAGCTGCTAAGCAATCTGCTAAGAAGGTAATAATGATATACCATGAAATAGAATATCAAATCAAATTGTTTTTATTAGTTATAATTTATTGCTGTTTTTCCAAAGGGTTTTTTGATTAAATGGAATTGCTTTTCAATAATTTTATTCTGTTTGATTTATAATTTTAACTACAACTTTGATGCCATTATCTGCTCTGGCTGCCTGCAATCACATGTCCCTTGAACTTGATAAAAGGAACCCTAAAGTTTTGAAATACATTGCTTTTTGTTAAATGTATCAAATTAAACCTTCTTATTTAAAAAAAAAAACTTGTAATGCATGAAGATTGCTTCATTTCCTATGGAAACTTGTGCCAAGGAGGTATCTAGTTTTTCCTATTGCCCTGAACCTTTGCTGTGTTGTCCATATTCCCAAGACCCACCAGCAAGATGTGCAGCCAAGCTAATGATTATCAGGATATAGGCAGCATTTTACAATGACCTCTTAACACTTCATGATGGGGGATACCCAACATAGAAGTGCTAAGGAGTTATGGAGCAGGCTCACGCACTGTGCCCTCTCCATACCCGCTAGAAGCCATAGTTGGAGGCAGCTCTGATTCCACACATTTAATCATTTAGACGCCACTGTAAACACAACATCTAAATAATTGAACTTCAGGGCTACGGTGAGTTGTGACCCTTCATCTCCACCTCTCTCTCTCTCCCTCCTGGCAAGGTGTAATAAGATTTGAATAAAAGGTCTATATACTGCATTACATTACTATTGCAGCATATAGGACAAGGACGAAAATGTGATTGCATGTTCATGTCCCCAAGGGGGACTAAATATTAAAGTAAAAAAAAGAAAAAAGAAAAGATTACACTTTAAAAAAAAATGTATCCGCTGAGACCACTGGCCTACTTTGCTTACGCCTTGGCCCTAGCAGTCATTTCTCTGCCTTTATTGGTGTTCCCTGCTCTATGTAGGCCTTAATTTTTGGTTGCAATGTTGTTGTTTCGTTTTATCCCCACTTATCCACTTGGGTCGGCCTCCTCCAAGAATGTGTGCGCTCTTCTCGGGTACGCCCCCCTAGAGACTCCTATATCACTTCCCAATAACTAGCATTAGGGTTAAATCTCTCAATGTCAAGGGGTTCAATGTCCCCGAGAAGCACGCACAAATCCTCTACCATCTTCATAAGCAAAGGTCGCATGTCGTCTGTATTCAAGACACCCACTTTCTAAGTTCCCACATCCAGGGCTGTGGTAATCGGTATTACCCTGCCTAGTACCATAGCAGCAACTCGATCACTAAGACAAAGTTGGTTGTGATCTTTTTCCACAAATCACTGCCGGTCCAGATCCTAGACATGCTTCCAGATACTGATGCCCGTTTCCTGTTTATCAATTGCAGGATCCAGGACCAAATTTACACGATCGCTAATCTTTACGCTCCCAACACTGGCCAACACTCCTTTCTTATTAAGACCCTAGATGCTCTCACCAGTTTTGCGCAGGGACAACTCATTCTCTGTGGTGACCTAAATCTAACTTTGAATCCGCTGTTAGATTCCTCATGCGGTCGACCCACTATGCCAATGAGTTCTCTGAACAAGATTCGTAAAATTCACCACGATATGCAAATAGTTGATGTCTGGAAGCTGCTCCATCCCGACGACCGTGATTACACCTTTATCCTATAGTCGAGTAGATTACAGACTTCCAGCTCACTCTCTATTGCCACATATCTCTCGGGCCTCTATCGGAAACATCCTGCATTCTGAATACGCCCCAGCACACTGTGACTTTATTCTCCCACAGATCAGCAAGCCACCCTTCTCCTGGAAACTCAATGAATCTCTCCTTTCTGACTCCAGCTGCCTTTTGGAATTGAAGCATACGATTGAGTCATTCCAACTCACGCACGCTTCTGACATCACCGCCCCCCAGACTAAATGGGAAGCCCTCAAGTGTGTCCTGAGGGGGGTACTTATAAAACATGGGGCCAGAATTAAGAGGGAGAGGTCACACAAATTACAATCGCTCATGCAGGAACTGACCCGCCTCGAATCTGCCCATAAGTCCACTGGCTCGGAGTCGGATCTTAGAGATCTCATACGCACTCGTCACGAAATCCTTCAACTAAACGATACCGCCAACTCTGCTCTAATTCCTTTTATGTCTGGAGCAACAAACCTGGAAAATGTTTGGCGCATGTCCTGCGCGACAAAAGAGCCTCTTTATTTATCCCCTCCATCAAAAATTCGACTGGCCGCTTAGTTCACCTAACTAGAGACATTTTAAGTGAATTCCACACATATTACTCAGGTCTCTATAATCTTCCTGCCTCTGGGGATGCTCCAGAACAGCAGGACTTCTGATCTGCTTTGGGGAACTACCTCTCTGGGACCGCTCTGCCCTCACTGGACCCACAGATCCTCGCCTCTCTGGAGGAGCCGTTTGCTCCGGAGGAACTGAGAGGGGCTATTTCTTCTCTACCCTCCAGGAAAAGCCCAGGCCCTGATGGCTACACCGCTGTTTTTTACAAAACTCTGGTGTATGACCTCTCTATTCCCCTCCTAACAGCATTCAATGAAGTATCCCAGGGATCCCACTTTGATCATGCATTTTTAAAGGCATACATTACGGTGATTCCAAAAGAGGGAAAGGACCCAACTCTCTGCCCCAGTTATCGACCCATTTCCCTCATAAACACCGACGCCAAGCTTTTTGCCAAGTTGATCGCCCAGCGACTTAGTCCGCTCCTGGGCTCCTTGATCCATTTAGATCAAGTTGGGTTTGTTCCCTCCAGAGAAGCGAGGGACAATACCCTAAAAAATGTTCCCCCTCCCCAACATATCCCTTCCCAAAATTCCCATGTTTAATATTTTTTCCTAGAGGGCCGGAAGGCTTTGATCATGTGGATTGGCCCTTTTTATGAGAGGGGTCCGGGAAACAACTGGGACGGGGGGTTCCGGCAATGATAAACCAAATTCTACCCCTATATCATTCCCCCTGGGGCGCAAGTTCGATTTAAGACATGCTCTCTTCCCCCTTTTTTTAAAATAGGCAATGGTACCAGGCGGGGGATCCCCTTTGTCCCCCTTTACTCTACATTTTAAAAAATTTGGAAAGCACCTCCTGCAAGCAATACGGGGCAGACGTTTCCCTTTTAGTGGGTTCTGCTTTGCTAAAAGCAGCCCCAAGTGTTTGGCCTTCCAGACGATCTTTTACTTTTTTTCCCCAAATCCACTAGAGTCGTTGCCAGCATTACTCAGAGCCTTAAAACCCAATATGGCTCTTTTTAGCCACTACAAGATAAATATGACCAAAATTTGGAAAGCCCTAGGTCTAAACCCTTTTTCGGATGTGACTGCGACAGATGAGGTCCCCCTTCCCTTTTTCATGGCCCAAACAACTTCCTTCAAATATCTAGGGTTTCCCCATAGTAAAATTTGAATGTTCCCCCCCGCCTCCAAAAAACCTATTCCAATCCACCCCCCATTTGCCCCAGGCCCTTTTTTTTTTCAAACCCCTTACGAAAGGGTGATATCAGTTTTTTTTCGGGGCCCCAAAACACCCTGGGTTTTGCAAAAATTCATTCTTACCAGACCCAAACGGAAGAGGGGTTGGCTCTCCCGGCCTCCAAGCCTTTTACCTAGTTTTAAAATTTATGACTCTTTTCCCGGGGACCTTTTCACGGTGGTTTTCCTTCAAAATTTCTGGGTTCAGCTTAAACCCTTAGTATAGGGGGCTCCGGTGCGCCCTTCCCCTTGTTGCCGACTGCTCTTTCTTTTTTAAAAAAACTCCTTGGGCGGGCCCCGTTGGTAAACCAAACCTCTTTCTTGGTTTTTTAAAAGGTTTCCCTTAAAAGACTTTTTTTCCAGACCTGGAGGTCCCTCATCCTATTGTGGGAAAACCCGAGGATTCTTTTAGTTTCCCTTTATCTGCGATCCTACCTGGGGTTTTGGGTAAGGCCCATTCTCGGGCTTTTTTTGGGTGCATACTTACAAAAAGAACCCTTTGGGCCCAAAACCCCAAGAGTTGACGGGTGATTTTGGCAGTGCCCAAACATTCTCTGGGACAAAAAATTACAAATCAATTGCGGGGGCCTGGGGGAGTATATTGCGGGTTAACTGCCCCGGGCCTCACTAAAATTTTCCTGGGCCCCCAAATCGCCTTTCGAAGAGGGGTTTGCTTGCGGGGTTCCTTTTTGGGAGACTTTACTCTCTCTCGAGGGTGTATGGTTTGGGTTGCAACCAATGGGGCCCGGGGGGTTTTGGGTTTTTTTCCCCTTTCAGGGGGGTTGGGAGGGGGGACTTGGGGAGGATTTTTTCGAGGCAGAGGACTGGGAAAAAGACCTTCTTATTAGCTCACAAAACGTCTGTCTTTTTTTTAAAAGGGGCAGGAGCTTTTTTTAAAAAAAAATCCACACGCGGTAAGAGTCCCAGCTCTATTACATTCCTTATATCCTGGGGTTTCCCATCTGGCGCTGCCAGTCCCCCTTTTGGTACAATGTCCCCCTGTTTGGTGGGGTTTTCCGGAAACCCGCCCTTTTTGGGTGTGGGGCTTGGATCTTATACATTCAATTTCTGGATAAAAAAAATCAAATGATTCCCGCTGCCCCGCTCCCCCTTCCATGTCCCCCCTTCCGGGCCTCCACCTAAAGGGACCCCTTGCTTCCTTTTTTTATTTTAGCCGAAAAAAAAAAAAAAAAAAAGATCAAACCCACGGCCTTTTGGTTTTTCCCCCGCGGAGCCAAAATATTTTCCCCCTGGCTGCAAAAGGGGTTTATGTCTTGCAGCGGGATGGAGGAGTTAAGAGCCGACTTTTCCCCAAAAAAGCACTGGGCATCTCCCAAACTGGGGGGATTGGCTCAAGTTTTTCCAAATTTTGCCCCCGTACCTTCCTCCCTTTTTGAGATGACTTTTTTTTCCCTTTACCAAACCCTAGGGTCTTGTTTTCCCCCGAAGGGGGTAATGGGGGTACACAATGTTAAAATTTACTGAGGCCCACCACCACTTCCCAGGTTTTTTTTCGAGTTTTCGGTTTTTTTATGTTGGAAATTCCAAACCCGTTTTTTATACATAAAGGAAAAGGGAATTTTTCTCTCTCTGCCAATGGGGGAAGAAATGAAGGGTTCATCTTCAGTGGTCTGCTTCCCACCCTAGGGGCCCTTTTTTGGTTTTTTGTGTCTAAAACGCAAGAAAAGTAATATCAGCAGACCATATGTTTTCCCTAATGCTTAAGAATCATTTATAAAATCAAATTTTTCAGCTGTTTTATTTTTTGTCTTGTTAATTTTAAAAAAGAAAGTACAATTGTTCTTTTTTCTCATATTTTGTGTTTTAATGCAAACCCATTCATCTCTAATAAAAACTTTTGAAAATTTTGGAAAAAAAAAAATTTAATACATATTTTTTTTTCAAAAAAAAACCCTTTTTTTTTACAAATAAAAAAAAAAATTGTTGTTTTTTGCTCATTCTGCCTTCACCCAAAAAATGCAATAAAAAAGAATCAAAAAGTTTTCCCTGCATCCAAAATTTATACCCAAAAGAAACACTTTTTTCTTGAAGAAATTTTTTTATAAAAATTTAAAACTTAAGAAAACTATATAAATTTTTCTTTTATCGAAATTGTATGATTTTGCAAAATCCAGATATTATTTGATTTGTATCAAAAAGTGAAATCCAGAAATACTAAACCCTTACAAAAATGGTGCTGTCTCATACGCAAGAATTTTAGGCTTTAGGAAATGGAAATTGGCCTAACTTATGAATCTGTCATATTCATATTTGGCATGCCTGGGTTTTGGGAAATTAAATTTCTGGGGAAATTGGCAGGGCCCGGATCTTGGTTGAAGAAACCCCATAAGGGGTTTTTGAAAAAAGCTGGGATTATGATTTCTTGTGATGTCCCAAAAAACATTATCGGTTCCCGGAGTTCCCAGATGAAAAACGGCTTTTTTGTTTTCGTAGCGTATCCCTGGTCCCCCCAAGTTGTGCAAAGGGGGTTGGGGGCCCGAGTTTGGGGTGACAAAATTTGGAAAAAGGTGGGCCCCAAAAACCTTTTTGGTGTGGTTTTCCCCTTTTTTGGTGCCCTAATTTTAGGGGTTTCAGTTTCATTTAAATTTTCTGTGTCCTTAATTGTGTGCCCCTGAGCCCTTGACATACCCTCCTTGATCCACCCTGTCCATGATAATAGATATTACCTATCTGGCAAATATTTCACTTAATCCTTAAATAGTTCATTGGATTTTCAGTTGGATAAAGTGTAAAGTACATGCAGATGGAGGAGAATAGATTGCCTACCAGTGTGGGATTGCTGTGAGTTGTAGTGCACAGGCAAATAAGAAATGACAGAGATTCTAAGCTTTAGATCTTGCAGGCTTTACTTATAGCATAAATTTAAGCATATTACACTTGTTTCTCGGTCACGTCACAGGTAAACAATAATACTTGAGTTCACTACAGTTCTCTCCCAATTGCAATTACTCCTCTGTCAATTCTTGTGTTTATGTCTCTCACAGAATTTACTCTTATGTTAGATGCTTCAGGGAAGCAATTATGCCTAAGATCTAATGGTTGTACCTTAGTACGTTCCCTAGCGCTATCTAGCCAGGCCTCCTTTTTCTATATTCCTCTTCTTCTTTCTCTCAGGACAGTTCACCAGTCTGTCCCTCTATCTTCTCTCTTCCATCTACTTGTTCCTGCTCCTTCTCTCTCTTTCTGTTCTGTGATTTTTCAGACTGGTGGTTTGACTCTGTACCTGTTCCACCTTGCCACTGGCAAATGAGTGGATGATCCCCTAATGTTGCAACTTAGTAACAGGATCCTTAAACTCTTTAACAACTAGAACTACTTCTTAAAGAGATTTTCTCACCACTCTGTTTGCCTGATTCACAGGCAGTTTCCACTCACTCTGTCTCCTCAGGCTGTGGGTGGTTCTATAAAGGTGATTAGCATATTCAGCTTTTACCCTGACAAGTACGGGAGAGCTAATCTTCATTAAACAAAAGCTACAGGTGCTGTGAATACTGAATACAGTGTCCTTATCTTAAACATATGCCAATCATGTTAGAGTTAATTACTTTTTCTTCGGAGCTCAGTTCGTCAATTGATCTGTGGGGGTGAAGTCACCCCCTGCTCTCTGTTCTGTCAGTTAATCAGATAACAGATGTCCGTCTGGTATGTAGGGTATCATAGCAACCTGTGTGCAATCAAAAGCACATAAAAACGCTCTTATGTCTAAAGTAAAATCAGCAAATCAATATATTTAGAAAAAGTCTTTATTTAACAGTCCCGTCATGTTGAAAGCTAATCTTTGTTGTGAGAAAACCCCTTCAACATAGCAGGCTCCCTTTTATAAGGACCAGCAGCCCCTTCCTTCTTCTCCACACTGATTAGCTGCAGACCTTCCTCATTCTGAAGCATCCCTGCCCTGCCAATTAAAGATGATTAGTCATCCTTAACCCCTTACATACACTATACATACACAATACCACAGTTTGTAGGAGAGGTTCCACACCCAAAAAAAAGTATAGATATCAGAGTGGTGTTGTTAATGGTGCGTATTCTGAACAAAGAGTAGTTGAAATCGGGGATTAAACGGTTCTTGTTTGGATCCTGTTATTTTTTAATATGTATATCTCTCTCATAGGAAAATGTTTTTGAAGGAAAGCCTGTTTACCTGTAATACAAAATAATGCAAAAGAGTTGATACTCCTGGAGGTGTTTATATCATGGAAAATGTTTTCATTTTTCTGGGTAATTGGTTAAAACAATGGAAACTGCAGTTCAGTGTTTCTAAATGAAATTTAACTTAGGACAAAGAAGTCTCTTTCGGTGTATTGGCATTGTGTGTTAGGCAGGATTTTGGAAGACGAGGATTTAGAGGTCATGACTTCTGGCAGCTTGGCTAGGTAGTAGTAAAAGCAAGTTGAATGGTTGTCTGCAAAGCTATAACCAGGAGAAAGAGGGAGATTGTGACTCTGCTACATAGCATTCTAGTGAGACCAGATCTGGAATGCTGTGCTAAGTTCTGGAGTTTTTATCTACAAAACAATCTTTTACTGAAAGAGTAGTAGATGTTGGAACAAACTTTCAGAAGATGTGGTGGAAAAATAAACAGTAAGTGACCTTTTAAACTCAACTGGGATAAATATGTGCACATTCTGAGGTAAAAAATAAAAAGTAAATATTACATGGAAAATTATTTGGGCCACATGGTCTTTTACATCTTTCAGTCTTTTATATTTCATTCTCCTATAGTACTCAGAAATCCAGATAGCTTTCCTAAGCTAACTGAGGGGAAATCTTCTCAAATATGCCAAGTCTAGTTTTAGAGGGGGAAGAGAGAAGGGTGAGAAACATCACTGCTCCTTTTAGTGTTAGTTACGTTCTTTTCTATCTCCTTATTATGAAGTATTTAGCTCGGCATGCGCCGATGAGCTCCAAGATCACTGTGTCATACAGGCGCTATTTTGCTGAGGCATCTGTATATTCAAAAGGCGCTTCAGGATGTTACTGTTGTTGCTAAAGAGAATTATGATTATTGTTTCTGTAGTGCATTTTTTACTGGTTCATGATTATGGTACTGATCTTGTGTCATATAACATGACACTTTAGAGATATCCACTTGTGATACCTTTTTATGATGTCATATTTCTATGATAATAGTTTTCTTTTTATTAGGGATATCTATCTGAGAGTCTGGGAATATAGAAATAGGCTATGGATATAGTGATATTCCTGAGTTAAAACCCCACCAAGGACAACATATGCAAGGAATTTGTATGTTTTCCACTTATTTTCATAGATTTCCTTAAAGGGTTTTTTCACCGTGCTGCTTTACAGAGCCAGTAGTAGCTTCAGACTCACATTTCCTGGTTAGGATGTGGGTGGTTCTATAGCAGTGATTGGCATATCAGGTATGCTATTGCTAGCTGATCCTGATACAGTGAAATGACTACTAAAGATCTGTAAGTTGTACTGCACAAGGCTATAGAACTCGAAATGGTTAAAGCTTGTCAGTAGGTAATGCAAATGTGCTACAATCATTCAAGATAAGAATCACAGCAGGTAATGAGTCATCATCCCGACCACTGCTCCAGCCTGTAACAGTTGGGAGAGAGCAGTGGTGGCTAGTAACTAGGGAGACTTATATAGAAAAAATTAGGAGATAAGACCTGCTCCTAACTCTGAAGAGAAGTAAAATCAAAAAAGCAATATCTTTGGTAATAATCTTTCTTTAACATTACCTACATGTTTGGATCCATGTTTCAGACCGTAAACGGACCCAAACACGCATCTAACAATGTGCATTGCTTTCACTGTAAAACACGCATCGACGTTCAGACGAGTAATCGCTGATGGGTGTTTACTTGCGTCTTTCTGATGCGTCTTTCGGATCCTATCAAAGAATTGACATATCAATTCTCGATCCGTTTGACGCAGCAGACAATCTATTTAAAACTACAGGGTGCATTCCTGCTGCAGCCAAAATGCATCCAAACACGCACCTGCGTGCTGTATGCGATTTGGATGCGATTTACACAGTGCTTTTGAATGCGTTTTTTCGGATTCCACACGCTATGTGAACATACCCTAAGAGATGATAACTTCTGTGTAGGGTTGTAGAATATGTTAGTGCTATATAAATAATGAAATTCATATATTTGGTGTTCCTTTAAAGGTTTAGGAGTTTTTATTCTGAAGCTTGGTAGCATACAATTCTTTCCATTTTTACTTTTAGTATAAAGCTTTCCAACTTTATGAGGTTTGTTCATGGAATAAACAAATATTATTTACGGTTTTATACTTTTCAAGGAAAATTGAATTTTACAGTTGCAAGCAACATAGAAATAACTGCATTGTGAAAACTTGAAAACTTGGTTATTGGCAGCACACAGTAACAGTAATACTCTTTATGACATTGCTTTAAGACAAATATTGCTCTAAATTGGTTTCTGGCTAAGTGCATGTATTCAGCAAAGTGTCTGGGAATATGCTCCAGGAGATCAGTTCACAAAACATAATTGAATACTGCCGCTTTAGATTCTAGGAGTAAAGCAAAACTTTTGAAACGTTGTCGTTATTATTTGAAATGTAACTAATATATTTTAATAGCTTTATTCCATGAAACTGAAGACATTTGTCATTTACCAGACAGTGAAATACGGTGTAAGGATGGGTTCACAAACTGTTTTTTTTTGCAGTTATTTTCTATCAGTATTTATAAGACAAAAATAGAAATGGATCTAGAACACAGAAGAGGTGCAAATCTTTCCAAAATACTTTTTCTCTATATAGGTTTCATTTCTGATTTTAGCTTACAAATACTGGTGCAAAATACATTTTATAAAAAAGGAGGGAGGGACCCAACTTAAGGCTAATGCACAGGGTCAAATTTGCAGAAAATCTGTTGGGGAAT
>JAODAL010050653.1:0-27245 GCA_025379985.1 Phyllomedusa bahiana
TGGGGGGGATGATGTCATCCCCCTGCAGAAAAGAAACACCAGATGGGAGGGGAAGAAACGACCTGGGTTGCAGGAAATGAGATATTGAAAGTTCTCAGAAATAGCTGAAGTAAGGAAGCGATAAATCCCTTTTAAGGGAGCAATCAGGTAAAAGTATAAAAATTAAATAAAAATTGAATAAAAAGATTATGTATAAATCACATTTACAAATTGTAAATCCACATAGAAATACCATTTCATTTTAAAAGACTTTTATGGAATAAAGAAACCTTACTACGCCACTACAGCATTGGAGTTCTTCTAAGAGCGTGCGCCTGGTAAGCAGGATCGTTTCTGAACACTTTCTGGGTTCATCTTCAACAAAACTTTACTTGCCTCGCTGAACCACGTGGGACGCCGAGTGCCACGTGGGACGGCGAAGTGTTGGAACCTGCCAAGCTGCAGCTCTCTCTAGCCCATATTGGGAAGCGCTTTATCCAGCTGTACGGAATAGTACAGCTCTGCATGGTGAGCAATATCCTACTGTGCAATTTATAAAATACGGTGTTTATGGTTGCGCTCTGTTTTCTTCTTATGTTTTTCCACTCGTATTGGAGTTGATCCTTATCACGACAATAGAGTGAGCCTATTCAGAATCATTTTAAAAGTATTACAAGAAGAATTATTATAAAAATGGAAAACAAAACATTATTTAAAAACAAACAAACAAGAATACTTTATTTAAAAAAAAAAAAAAAAAAGGTTGAAGTGACTAGATGTAGCCATTATAGACTGCTGGATTTGTTTAGGGTCTATCACTAAGGGTAATCAAGGTGCTATTTTTAACTTTGTATTTAGTATTTATATTATGAATAGAGAAGAGAAAAGGGTTGTCAATCACGACTTATAAACTTTTAAATATATTTCCCATTGATGGTTTCCTGTAATAGTGATTACCATTGCCCTCAGTCTAAGAGGATATAAGGTCTAGAGGTACGATAAAAAGGTATAAAGTGTTCTGTTCTCTCAGATGTTGTACACACATATGTATGTAAAAAAAGAAACTATTATATATATATATATATATATATATATATATACACACACACACACATATATACATACATGCCAAAAATAAAAAAAATAAAAAAAATAAATTTAAAAGAAATATATGCCAAAAAGTAGATCCTAAGAGATGTTTGTTAGAATGTTTACTGAATAAGTTCTGTAACCTCATTGAGACTCATAGGAGATAGAGTCTGCAACTGGTAAATCCAGAAAGCCTCTCTCTTTTGGAAGGCTTCAAACCTATTATTATGTTCTGGAATATGATCAATGAGAATGAGTTTGAGTGTCTTATGATCCCCAGCGTGTGTTTCAGTTATGTGCCTTGATAATCCATGAAACATATATTTTTTTCTTATGTTCATGCGATGTCCATTCATATGATTATGCACTTGTTGGGTGGTTCGCCCAATATATTGTTTCCCGCAAGTACATGTTAAAAGGTATATTACAAAACTACTATTACAGTTGAGGGGATGTTTAATATTGAAGGATTGGCCAGTTGTGTGTGATGTGAAATTTTTCCCACCCTTTCCAATCATTGGGCATGTCATGCATCTGTTCCCATGGCATTTAAGACATCCAACTTCAGTCGTCTTTGATAATTTGGTATTTTTTCGCTGATGCTGTCTGATGTTACTTGGGGCCACAATCTGTTATATTGTGGTTGCCCTTCTGAAACTGAGTGAGGGATTTTGTGTGAGATGTTCTTTTAAATATGGATCCATCTCTATAATAGGCCAATGTTTCTTTAAAATGTGTTTAATCTGTTGATGGGATGTGCTAAATTGGGTAATGAAGTTTGTCTTATTATAAGTAATTGTATTCTTTGTTGTATTTTCAGTGGTAACAGACGTGGAGGCCTGCTCTTCCTCAGGATTTTCTTTAACTTTTTTTTTATACATTCTACTTGGGACAAGGCTCCTGCTCTTATGATAGATTCCCTAATTAGTTTTTCTAGATAATGATTTTCTCGAATTCTTTCAGCTATCGTGGAAGATTGTGTCATAAAATCCGCATTATTAGTGCAATTCTTTCGAATGCATCTTAGTTGTCCGTAAGGTACAATAGTTTTCCATCTATGTAATTGACAACTCCGGAAGTCAAGAAAACTATTTGCATCTACTGTCTTAAAAAAGTAGTAGTAACATAGCGTTGATCATCTTTTTTATGACCAAATCTCGAAAATCAATTTTGTTCATTCTGATTTTAGGGGTGAGGGAGATTCCCCATGAGTTATGATTGATCTCCTTAATAAACTGTTGGGCCTCTTTCTCTGTGCCACTACAGATCATGAAGAGATCATTGATATATCTCGTTTAGATTACAACTTTACAAAAAAAGTGCTAGAATAGATATGTGTATCCTCAAAATCCCCCATGAGCAAGTGAGCGAATGATGGGGCCACTCTTGTCCCCATTGCTGTACCCTTAGTTTATCTGTAGGTACGAGTATTGTAGGTGAAGTAATTGTTATTCAAAATAAAGAATAACCCTTTTAGAAAAAATTCCCTCTGTGAGGAAGTTAGAGATTGATCTTTAACAAGATATTTATTCACACATGTTAGCCCTAGGTTATGGTCAATATTTGAATATAGGGCTGTGACATCCATGGTGATAAAGATAAATTCTTGGTTAAAGGGTGTGGAGATGAGGTTTTTGAGAGTATCTGAATCTCTCAAAAAACTTCTGAATTCCTTAACGTATTTGTCTGTAGGTAAATGTCCAGGTATTGGGATAACCTACTAGTCGAGCTATCGTTCCCAGAGATAATGGGACGTCCTGCATTTTTATGTATCTTGAGAATGTGATCAATGCAGCTTTTTTTGGAGACTGGAATGAAGATGAATTGTTTCTCATACTTTGTAATTGCCCCACTTTCTACAGATTCTGAAAAAATAAGTACTAGTGGTTTTTATTCAAAAGTCGCAATAGTGCGCTAGGAAGCGCTGTCTCGTTTTTGTTTTTGCTCTTGCATGATCTACGAAGACTTATTCACACAGCACAGATATGCTGCAGATATTTATTTTAATAATAGCCAGTTAAATAAATCTAAATGTAGTTATTTTGTTAGTAACTATATGTCTTTCTGGAAGCCCCATTCAGATAAATGGCAAAATGGCTGATGTTTCGGCAAATAAGTGTGCCATGTTTTAATAGACCTTTATCGCTATTACCCAGAATAATAAAATGTTTTCTGCCATTTATTGCATGGATTGAATAACATTTTATAGATTGTTATTGTGGATGGGGTAGTATATATTTTGTATACCTTTTGGGTTTGTTTAGTTTTTTCTTAAATTGGAGACACAAGTTTTGTATGTTTACTTTTTTTGTTGTTGTTGTTGTTTCAGAATGGGACCAGACTATGCAATTGCTTATTTGCTATACAGTATGGAATTGTTATGTATTTTGCCTGTGACAGGTGGCCTATAAAACTTTGTGTCCGAACAAAACTTCTATATTGGAAACCACCGCAACCCATAGATCTCATCTTTGGGATGCTGAGGGGTTTCAGAGGGATGATTCCCCCAACCCCCTCTGCCAATTGTCTAGATGCCAGGGCTGCTATTAACTGGTATCTATGGAGTTAAATAGTTGGGATGACTGCTATCTTTGCTCCCAGCCATTGTATCATGTGCCCAGCTGTATCTTACAGCTAGCTCTTGCTGTCGATAGTACAGGCAGAGATCGCACCAAGCATGCACCATTCACGGCACCTGGGAGACTCGACAACCCTTGCAGGTGTCCAAGAGGACGCCGCTTTTTTGCGGGAATTTGTTAGACATTCTATCCACTTATGGCGAGAAACTAATATAGCAACAGAATGGCAATAATTAAAGGTATACATGATAGTGCTATATAGAAGAGAACACACATAGCAGCCAAAGGTAGCATAAGAACACCAGTCCTTACGAAGAGTACACAAAGCAAAACCCCACCCCTAAGTGACAAAGATGCTTAAAAAGCAACATACATAGCAATACTTAGCTTGGCTTCAGACTCGAACTTCCTGGTCAGTCTATAGGTGGTTCTATAGCAGTGATTGGAATATCAGCTCTGCTATTCCTATTAAAGTTATGAGTACAAAAGATTTGTAATCTGTAGTGCACAAAACTACCGAGCTCTGTGCTAGAGAAAAGACTTGGAAGGGAATGACTTGGCATGGTGAAATGATAGCTTGTGGAGGAATCTGAGAAGAAAGAGCCGGGAGAGGTGGTCAGTAATCAAGAGAAACTTGTGTATACTAGCAGTAGATAAAATTTGTATCTCCTGAACAAAGCAAAATCAGAGCAGCAATGCATTTGGTAATAGTCTTCATATACCTTTCCTTACATTTTGACCCCTTAACGCCGGAGCCAGTTTTGGCCTCCCTGACGGAGCCCCATTTTTTAAATCTGTCATCTGTGACTTTATGTGAGAATAACTTTTTGACACTTTAACCTATCCATGTGATTCAGAGATTGTTTTCTCATGACACATTGTGCTTTAAGATAGTAAGAAATTTTGGTCCAAAAAGTCCTTGTTTATTTGGGAAAAATATCAAAGTATCATGAAAAATTAGAAAAATTTACCATTTTCAAACTTCAAAAATGTCCGCATGTAAAACAGATAGTTATTCAACTGAAAATAGTTTATAACTAGCTTCTACCATATGTCTACTGTAGGTTGGCATAATTTTTTTAAATGTCTTTTCTTTTTTTAATGACATTAGGGGACTTAGAATTTTAGTAGTAATTTTAAAACTTTCAGGAAAATTTGCAATATACTTTTTTTTTAGGGACCAGTCCAGTTCTAATGTGATTTTGATTGGCCTGTATGTTAAATACCCCCATAAATGACTTCATCTAAGAAACTACACCCACTAAAGTATTCACACTGCATTTTAGAAAGTGTATTAACCCATTAGGTGTTTCACAGGAATTGAAGCGAAGTGGAGGTGAAATTTCAAAATTTCACATTTTTTTGCAGATTTTCAATTTTTTTCCATTATTCACAAGACACAGTAGATGTGATCAGGGAAATGCAACTTAATATTGATTCCCCAGATTCTGCCGTTTTCAGAGATATCTCATATGTGGGCCTAGTGCGCAATTTGGCTCAACCACAAGTCTCAGAGTAGGAGGAGCACGTACTGGACTCTGAGGTCTCATTTTCATTACGATTTTATTTAGGCGCCATTTCAGGTTTGCAGACGCCCTAAGGTGCTAAAATTTAATAAACACCCCTAAAAACCCCTATTGGAAACTACACCCCTTAAGGAATATATCCAGGGGTGCAGTGAGTATATCGACCCCCACAGGTGTTTCACAAATTTTTTTAGCGTTAGGCTGGGAAAATGAAAAAAAACTTTTTTTCAACAATCTGCGATCTGCAATTTGCTGAAAATGGAATTTATTTTTACAAGGAATCCTGGAAAAAAAGCACCCAAAATTTTGTCACACAATTTCTTCTAAGTTCGGGAATACCCTACATAGTTTCATAGTTTCATAGTTTCATAGTTTGTAAGGCTAAAAAAAGACAAGTCGTCCATCTAGTTCAGCCTGTTGTGCTAAGGTGTTGATCCAGAGGAAGGCAAAAACCCCCAATGAGGTAGAAGCCAATTGTCCTCATTTTAGGGAAAAATTCTTTCCTGACTCCAATCTGGCAATCAGAAAAAATCCCTGGATCAATGACCCCTCTCCTGAATCCTAGTCACTGTAACTTGTTATATTATTACGCTCCAGAAATGCATCCAAACCCTTTTTTGAACTCGGTTATTGAATTCACCATGACAGTCCCTCTGGCAGAGAATTCCATAGTCTCACTGCTCTTACAGTAAAGAATCCCTTTCTATGTTTATGTAGAAACTTTCGTTCCTCAAGACGTAAAGGATGCCCCTTGTTCTAGATACAGCCCTGTGTATAAAAAAAATCTTGGGAGAGATCTCTATATTGACCTTTGATGTATTTAAACATATTTATTATGTCCCCCGAAGCCTCTTTTCTCTAAACTAAATAACCCTAATCTTGCCAATCTTTCTGTGTACTGTAGTCCACCCAGTCCTTTTATTATTTTTGTTGCCCGCCTTTGTACCTGTTCAAGCTCTACAATGTCTTTCCTGTGCACTGGTGCCCAAAAACTGTACACAATATTCCATGTGTGGTCTAACCAGTGACTTGTATAATGGGAGACTAATGTTCTCATCATGTGCATCTATGCCCCTTTTAATGCACCCCATGATCCTATTTGCTTTGGCTGCTGCCGCCTGACACTGGCTGCTACAATTAAGTTTACTGTCCACCAGAATTCCCAAGTCCTTCTCCATGTCACTTTTACCCAGTGTTTTTCCATTTAACATGTAATCATGTAATGGATTTCTCTTCCCCATGTGCATAACCTTGCACTTATCAGTGTTAAACCTCATCTGCCATTTCCCTGCCCAGGCCTCCAACTTATCCAGATCCCCTTTTTAATAAATATTATCCTCTATTGTGTTGATTACTTTACAGAGCTTAGTATCGTCTGCAAAGATCGATATTCTACTGTGTATTCCCTGTGTAAGATCATTAATGAAAAACATGTGGGTGTAAACTGCTGTTTGGGTGCATGGCAGGGGGTACAAGGGAGAGAGCGCTATTTGGCTTTTGGAACGTAGATTTTGGTGGTGCCATGTCGCATTTGCAAAGCCCCCAAAGTACCAGAACAGGTGAAACCTTCCAGAAGTCGCCCCATTTTGGATTCAACACCCCTCAGGAATCTCATCTAGGGGTGTATTGTACATTTCGGGCGCACAGGTGTTCCATTTTTATTTAGCATTGGGCCATGAAAATGGGGGGGGGGGGGCGATGCAATTCCGTCATTGTCATTTGGGCTTCATTTTTACAATGTTCGCCGTGCAGTGTAAATGACTGGATAACTGTACTATGGGGGTCGGTAAAATTACAATGATATAGATTTTATATAGTTTTTTCTGTTTTATTACTTTTACACAATAGAAATAGGTCTATAAAAAATTGCGTTTTTATGTTGTCCATAGCTTTTTTATTTTTCTGTATACAGAGCTGATTATGGGCTTGTTTTTTGTGGGATGAGTTGACATTTTTATTAGTACCATTAAGGGGGGCATATGATGCTTTAATCACTTTTTATTAAGGTTTTTGTGAGGCATTTTGAACAAAATACAGCATTCCTGGTAGTGTTTTTTATTTTTATTTTTTACAGCAGTCACCATGTGGTATAAATGCTTTACTCAGCAGGTCAATATGATCACAGTGATACCAAATTTTTATATTTTTTTAATGTTTTACTGCTTTTACACAATAAAAACACTTTTATTCAAAAAGGAAAACACGTTTTTGCATCGCCATAGTCTGAGAGCCATATCTTTTTTATTTTTCTGTGTACGGAGCTGTGTAGGGGCTTGTTTTTTGCGGGATGAGTTGAAGTTTTTATTGGTTTCACTTTTTTGGGGACAAGACTTTATGATCAGTTTTAAATTCATTTTCTGGAAGGCAGTGTGACGAAAATACTGCAATCCTAGGAGTGTTTTTTTAAAACGTACAATGTTCTTGCATCTGAATGGATCCCTTTCTCTCCTATAGCAGATTCTATGGTTGCTGTGGCTATAGCTGCACCCATGCCTCAGTCTGTGATGTGGTTGTGTTGACATAGCAGTCACTATCTGGTGATTAATGGTGCTAGCATTTTCCACCCTTTGTGGGATCCTCCAAAGGACCCTTTCACACAGTGCGTTTTTTGGTGCATTTTTTTCTACAGAAATGCACAGTAATCAGTGCTGTGCATTTTTGCAAAAAAATAAGAAACACACTGTGTGAATGCATCCTAAATGATCTCTACAGCTGATTTTGGACTTCTTTTAGGATACATGAATAATTATATAGTGTGACTTCATTTATTTTGTATAATATGTGAAAGGATAGTACAAACAGTGATGACTTATTAACTACAAAAACGAATCTAATTTTTTTTTACTGCATTCCCATCTAATACCTGCAGTAGCATAGCTGGCAGAATCTGGCATCTATTGAATATACTGTAGTCATCTAACACTGCCAGAATATGACCAGTTTAAGTCTGTGATTCTATATTTGCTTCACATTCATCCAAATTCCACAACTGTACTTCTGTTTTTGATATTTGATTACATAAATAAAAAAACACTAATTTTTTTTGGACCATATACACAGCTCAATGGCTGGACTAGACTGAACCCAGTAGCAGACATCTCTGGTCTATATGCTACCTGGGAAAAATTAACAGATGCAGCTAATTGCTGAGCAGCAGCTCACACACCCCACTGCTAGGGGAACAATGAGATGATAAAAACTGCACATTAGTATTACTCCATAATAGTATGGGTGTCACTAATAGGTTGTAAGCCAGCATGGTGTACCACACACATCTGTATCTATGGTACCCTTCTGCATTACCTTATTTATGTGAAATTTTAGTATCAGCAACTACCCTCCTCATGCATTGAGGGTATGTGAGTGGTTGTTTTATTGGTATTTTTGCATTTGTGCAATCTCCCCATGAATTATACTGTGCCTTTTCTGCATGCTGGTGTGAACAGGTATTAAGTTAATGTGCAGTTTTTTATAATCTAATTGTTCCCCTAGCAGTGGGGTGTGTGAGCTGCTGTTCAGTAATTAGCTGGTAGCATATAGGGCAGAGATGCCTGCTACTGGGTTCAGTCTAGTTCAGCCATTGAGCTGTGAATATGGCCCAAAAAATGTTTGTGTTTTTTGAGTAAGTAATGTCCCAATTTTGTATGTTTTTTTGATTACATAAATAACTTTTGTGCCACATTTGCTTTTCTCTATAAAAGTGAACTATAACTGAAAAGAAAAAAACTTGCAGATTTCAAACTTTGTAATAAAGCTTAGACATTTCATAAAATTGCATACAAAAGGAAAAAGAAATTGTGGACTTAGAAAGTCATTGAGCTACTGCCGGCTGTTTCATCCTTTAAATGCCGCAGCAGTCATGGCGTCATATATATGAATGCGAAACGGTGCCACGCACCATATCTCACTGCGATCCGCCTCCCTATGGCAAGACTGCGGAGTGACGATATGTTGACATAGCGGCTGGAAGCCGTGAAAAAAATAAAAGTTTAAAAGTGTAAAAATATTAACAGTTCACCCCCTTCTGGCATACACATAACTGGTATCACTGCATCTGTAAAAGTCCAATCTATTAAAATATAACATTATTAATCCCATATACTGAACACCTTCTTTTTTTTTTTTAAACTTCACCTCCCCAAAAAATTGGAATAAAAAGTGTTCAGTCGCATCTATCCCAAAATGGTATCAGTGCAAGTACATTTCAGCCCACAAAAAAGCATGTTTCAATTTTTTTACAGTACTAAAAACGAAAAGCTTGCACAGTTGGTTTTGACAAAATTGTATTAATCTGCAAGAATACAGATAATGCGTTTTGTGCCAAGGAATGAATGCCATAAAAACAAAATCCCCACAAACATGGTGCAAGTACTTTTTTATGTCACCTCAATTTTGGATTTTTTTTTTGGGTTTCCAAGTATATTCTATGGTACCGTCAATGACACCATTAGAAAGATCATCTTGTCCTACAAAATAAAAGCCATCATATGTCTATGTAGATGGAAAAATAAGATATGGCTCTTGGAAGAAGGAGGGGGGTACGAAAAGCCATATTATTATGACTAGCTGTTAGGAAGGGGTTAAGGACATTTAACTTGCAGATTAGTGCACTAACAATTATAACCGGTTGCCACTATTGTAACAAGAATATACTTGGGGTGGTAATACATGGTCAACCCGGGTACTACCACCCTTATGGTGAGTAAACTAGAATAAGACTTCTGCCCATCAGGACAGATATTGATGCATATAAAGCCAAATTCACAGACTGCAGATTTAGTCTGTATTTTGAAGCCAAAACTATGTATTAGCTAAATAATTTCATCCTGTATAAAGTGTGTTTTGGTGCTTCATACAATATATTACCATATGTACATAGCATTTTCTCATGCCAGGGAAAAACCTGCATCCAGAGGGAGAAATCCTCATTACTGTAGTAAGGTGTAATAAAAAATGGATGAACAGTATAGAGAGCAGATAGTATCTTGAATTCTGAATTCACTTCTGGTAAGAAACGAGCAATCTTCTGAGGAATTGTGTCTTACATGTTCCTCCCTCTGGCTGTGAAATAGTTAAATTTCTGTGTCTTTTATGCTGCTATAAATAGCCGGCCTTAAGCCATTTTCCGTTCTATAAGTGTGTATAAAATATTAAAACTGAATTTTCAGTAGGTCACTTGAATGAATCCATTGTTACTCATGCACTTTCTGTGAAGTAGGTGTGAGTGCATTAACTAGTATTGGCCTGCGTGGCTACAGTATCTGTTTCTGTATCAAAAAGTGAGCTGTGGACAGCCTATTTGCTCATCTGGATTTTCCTGACAGCTTGAAGGTTTACAAGACTATGCTGCCAATCTCCAAAATGCTACTGAAATAAATATTAATCTTGCTGCAAACGGTCTTCCCTTTATCTGAAAATGCCTAAAATGCCTGTTTGACCTTTGTAATCTAATCCTGTTAACAGGAGTGAAGACAGATGTACGGAAAGCTCTCGCCTTGCCTGTTTAAATCTCTATAGTGGCAATATCAAATCTCTCCCTTACTAATGCTGTGCAGCTCCTTTTATTTGAATAATATGCTTGGCATCAAGACAAATCCTTTCATTCTTCCTTCTGCTCTAACAAGTCTGTTTAGACTATGAAATATGATACAGATATTTGGAGGGGATGTGATGCAGAAAATAGTGCACGTGTATCAAATTTAGACAGCATCTGGCCACTGTTTTGTGCATGCTCTCATTCTGGACAACAGTTATTTTTAGTTTGGGGTTGTCACGATGAAATTTTGTGTGTGGATATTGAATGTCAATGTTTCATTTATTTTAATAACCTATTTATGATTCTGTTTTATTTTTTCAATAAAATGTGCATGTATACATGTTTTTTGAACCTAGCACATATACATAGAAAAGTGCACTATTTTGTAACAAACTATTTTTTGCCAAAATTACTCTTTAAAGGATTCCCAATGTGTTTTTTCCTTTTTCTTCCCTTTAGTTGCAAATTTACTTATCCAAAAACCTAACTCTCTACTTGTGTTTTATTTTTGAGCATATTTTAAACTTTTCTAGTGTTAGATTTAATATGTAAGATATTATGATTTTGCTAATTTTCATATGCATGTTTAGCATAAATGATTTACTGGTCTGTCAATGGGATCTGATAGGTGCTGGATTATTGGATAGTGATTGACAGTAAGTTTTAGATATTTTTCTAACACACTGAATAGTTGGAAAAATTTCATTCAATGTAACAGGTACCAGATAACCTGACTTTCCGGATTACCAAATGCTGGGTTAGGCCTCATACACACTCCAGCTTGTATGGAGGATCCCTGCATCTATGTACTATTGAGCCACAGGCACTTTGCATGACACCATGCAGGGCCGCAAACAGAAATTTCAGGGCCCCATACAGCTGAAGCATCTGGGCCCCCCTCCTCCCATCAAACCCCCACTCCAGCAACCCGACCTCTCCGCCCAAGCATCCACACTGCCCAGCCCCCAACAATCCCATCACTCCGCCCCAAGAAAAAAAATTTAATTGCGCCATTTTTCGGGGATTTAGTTCTTGTTAGATTTTACAATGTACAGTTTATCTGTATTGTGTATGTCAGTACGTATAAAAAGGCCAGAAAATACGGCCACATGATCACCACTATCATGTTACTGATCAAACCAATATACCAAGACCAATATTGCCAAACAGCAATATACATAGACCATATAATACCGCCACATCACTACATATCATCACCATAAAGATGCTGAATAATACCATCATACTGTCACTGAAAATAATTCAATACAATAACACCAATATTACTGCAATACAGTGACCATATAGTGGCCGATACAAGTGTACACAGTGCAGATGCATTTAGTGACTCACAGTTGACATCTTGTCTGATGAGTCTTTCACGTTCCCTTTTCTGCGTCCGCTCCAGACCCCAGTGGCGAATTCTCTCGGCCACGACCCATCCCTGCATAATTCAAAACACAAATACCTGAGACTCCTCACTTTTTTATACCATCATCCTACCTGTGCCCGCCCCCCTATGTACAAACTCCCCATACATAGTGTCTCAAATGGTAATAATTCCCCCCTTGGTGGCCTGGTAGTTAAGTATAAAGCCCTGCCTCATAGGTAGGTAGCCAAGTACTGGGCAGGAAGGTAGGTGGGTAGTAGGTAGTCAGGTTGCCGGGGTGGTAGCCAGTCGGGCGGCCGGAGAGGTAGGTAGGCGGCCAGGTATGTAGTTAGCCAGGTGGGTAGATAGGTAGCTGGGCTAGGTAGCCAAGCGGGTGGGTAGCTAGGTAGGTAGCCAGGCAGGCGGGTAACCAGGTAGGTAGCCAGGTGGATAGGTAGTTAGGTAGGTAGCCGGGTGGGTATCTGGGCTAGGTAGCCAGGTAGCTAGGTAGGTAGCCAGGCAGACGGGTAGCTAGTTAGGTAGCCGGGTGGATGGATAATTAGGCAGGTAGCTGGGCAGGCAGGCAGTTAGGTTGGTAGCTGGGCTAGGTTACCAGGCAGATGGGCAGTTAGGTAGGTAGCCAGGCGGGCAGTTAGGTAGGTAGCCAGGCGGGCAGTTAGGTAGGTGGCCAGATGGGCGGGCATGCAGTTAGGTAGGTGGCCGGACGAGCAGTTAGGTTTGTGGCCAGATAGGCGGGCATGCAGTTAGGTAGGTGGCCGGATGGGCAGTTAGGTAGGTGGCTAGATGGGTGGGCATGCAGTTAGGTAGGTGGGTTTCCCCTCCTCCTTCCTTCATACAGCCAGGGGTGGCGGGTCACTGTTGAGCAAGGGCCCGCGCTCCTAGTTACAGGCAGCCACACTTAATTATCCACTTACTTCTTCTGTGCTGCGGGAGCTGTCGGGCCCTCCTCTCTTCCTGTGCGCTGTGGGAGCTGTCAGGCCCTCCTCTCTTCCTGCCCGCGCCGCGTCTGGCCAAAGGTGGGATGCAGGGCAATTTGAATCAGTGAAGCCCCGCCCAGGCGCCCACTGGGCGGGACCTCACTGATTTAATTAGTCATTCTGTCCAGGGGCAAAGAGAGAGAGGAGGGCCCGACTGCTCCGATCACAGCACGCAGGAAGAGTAAGTAAATAATGCCCGTGAACGGCATTCAGCGCAGCTGTGATCGGAGCCGCAGTGCGTGCTCTCCCTCAGCTGCATCAGGCCCCAGTTTAATCCAGGACCGCAGGCACAACATCATGGTAGAGAAAACTACCATTACTGTGTGAAGCAAAGGGGTGGTACCAGCCTTGCTTCACAGACTGGCCGGGCCCGGTACACCAGTAGGGGCTGTACCCCCCTAATGGCGGCCCTGACACCATGTAATACCTCCTTCCTTATAGCACTGTATTAAAAAGGGAGAATAGCTCTGTAATGTGATGCACAATGGAGCATGAAACTTTTTTTTTTCTGAAGTGATAAGACAGGAAAAATGAAAAGATATGAAACTAAAGGCATATGGCAGTACAGTAGGGCCTCAAAGAGGTATACAATTCAGAAGTTATACAACTCCTGTACAATTCAAAAGTTGTAAGGAGCCATAATATAATCATAAGATGTAATATTTCAAAAGTGTTTTATTGCCAAATGGACAATAAATTCCCGCACAGAAAAATGAAGCAAAGTTCATGAAACATTTTGGGGAGAGGAGCATTCTTGGAACCTGAAGGATTAGGACCAGGAATAATGTCAGAGGAACCACAGACTTAGACCAGGAATAATGCCAGAGGAACAGCAGACTTAAACCTGGAAAAAGTCGTCCAGAGACACAGAGCAAGACCCCAGCTTGCAAATAAGATAACTCAGGCCCTGTCTGACAGCAGAGGCTGGTTTTTATAGACAGACAGACAGGAAAATGGGCATCAGCTACTAATGTCAAGGTAAGGTTAACTATTGCCCTGATAGCTGGCATGGAGTATGCAGAACCTCCAATACACAGCAGGATCATAGGCATATAGTAAGCAAGGCACAATCCTTGCAGTACCCCTCCTGTGAGGAATATTGACTCAAAAATGAGTAAGTCACCCCCCCCCCCTCCAACTTCAAAATTCACTCACCCAACACAACACACGCACCCAAACCCAGTTGGATAGGCAGGTGTGGTACCGGGCCAGAGCTGAGGCCCATCCGGTTCTGATGGGGCCACTGGACAGTTCTGTCCCAATGCCCTGCTGCGGTACGGTCCACCAATCTGTCAGGAAAACCTGCCCGCCAGGCCCACTCGAGGGTCGACGCCTGACTTGGGGTGTGTCGTGACGTTCTGCTCCCACTAGGGTACGCACAAGGTCAGCCGGATATGGTTTCACAGTTAACCCCTGTCCACACGGGCACAGGGAGACTCAGGGAGTGCGAGAGGATACCCCACTCGCCCACAACCCTGAACGGCTGGGAGAGATCTGTTTACCCACGCTGGTTAAACAGAGCTCTGCCAGCCCAGTACTGCCACCAGTTCCTCGTTAGCTATAAGACCGGTCCGTTACAGAATCACAGCAAGGCTAGGAACCAGCCTTGGGTAGCGATATATTAAAGACTGAGAATAAGGTGGGTGAGGCCAATTATCAAGACAACAGACAAGCTCAGATTAAAGAGAACCTATAGATTCATAGATTATGCCCCCTGGCTGAGGGCAGAACAAGATAGTGTCAGACCTGCTGTTTCCAGCGCTGTGTCCCTTATTCTGTAAGATGCTGTGGTTTTCGTGTATTTAATACGCAAATCTGCAGTTTTCAGCCAGAAGGGTCATTCAAAGAGTCATTTTTTTTTAAAAACCCCGCCCAACTGAGGCTAGCCCTACCCACCTTAGCTGATAAACCTATTACTTTGAATAGGAAGAAACATGTGAATAACTGCCAGTGGGCAGGGCTAGCCTTTGGTGGGCGGGGCTAACACCTACTCATGAATTAGATTTGAGGGGTAAATGCTCTAAAACTGTTGCATCTAACAGAATAAGGGACACAGTGCTGGGAACAGCAGGTCTGACACTAGCTTGTTCTGCCCTCAGCAAGGGAGGCATAACCTATGTGACAGGTTCCCTTTGAAGTTTATAGATTTTACTCACCTTGGAGGGTGCACTAGATGAGCAATATATACATAGGGACAATGCTATACAGATATTGGTCAGAGGTGCAAATAAGGATATGGTTACAAACAAAGAGGCTGCAAGATGTGTCTGGTTACCTTAGGTTGGCTTTGTGCTGGGCCCACACCAGGATGAGATGTGGCCTGCTGGTTCTAGAAGCTCCTGTACGCTCGGCGTAACCTCTTCCAATAGAGAACGACCCTGGGCAAAGCTGGGTTCCACCTACACTCCCCTCTCACTGATGATGATGCCAGGAGCAGGGGATTCTGGACCAGGAGGCGTGACGACAGGAGCAGCGGATTCTGGGCTAGGAGGCGTGATGCCAGGAGTGCCACCGGGAGCCACGGTTTCTGGATCAGGAGGTGTGACGCCACGAGCAGCGGATTCTGTGCCAGGAAACTTGATCCCAAGAGTTATGCCAGGAGCAGCAGATTCGGCGCCAGGTCGCATGACGTCAGGAGTGTTACTATATATATATATATATATATATATATATATATATATATTGTAAGGGATTAGGTAGCGGGTTAGTCATCTCCTGGGTAGACGGGCACAGCTTAGCGGGCACAGAAGTCCAAATGACAAGGAAAGTTCGTTTAAAACTGACCGCAGACAGTTTTATTGTTTAACATGGGGTACATAAAATAAAACAAACAAAACAAATCCTATGCTTGTCCAGCTCTAACTAAACATTAGGAATTCCTCTCTAACACAGTCCCGGCCTAAACCAGTCACTAAACACAACAAAAATTACTGAAACCACAAGCAGGGGCTACCACAGGTTTTAGCAGTTAACCTGTCCCATGGTGAGAGAGTGTGTGTCTGCGCTCGGGCCCTTATATGAGGCGGGACACACCTAATCTTAATCAGGCAGCCCAAGACCCGGACTGCCCAGGTGGAGTGGGGCCCACCCTCGCTATCCCCACTCCGGCAAACCAGCCCTTGCAAAATGGGTTTTACTAAACCCTAAACGAGATCTTTTAGATCTCTGACACTTCACGATCTGGTTGCTCTTTCCCTGGACATAAAGAATCTTGGGCATATATATCTTCCCTCTAGGACCAGTCCACACACTCTGTCAATCCACCCCCCCCCCCCCCCCCCCCTTTTTCAGACCCAGGGGCTGGAACACATCTGGACATCAGACAATGTACGAGACAGGGCATCTGCATTCTTCATTTGGGTCCCTGGCCGGTGCTTTACCGTAAATTTTTATTCCTGTAAGGCCAGATACCATCTTTTGACCCTCCTATTCTTTTCCTTGTTCTCACACATCCATTTGAGGGGAGCATGATCCGTAATCAACTCAAAATGCCGGCCAAGCAGGTAATATCGGAGTGCTTCTAGGGCCCATTTAATAGCAAGGCACTCCTTTTCCACTATTGCATATTTTGTCTAGTGGACATTTAGTTTCGTACTCAAATAGAGCACCGGGTGTTCCTCACCGTTCCGTACCTGTGACAGTACCGCCCCCAGTCCCACATCCGACGCATCGGTCTGATGGATGAACCCTTTCTTAAAATCGGGGGTTATCAGCACCGGCTGAACACAAAATTTAGGTTTTTAGGGTCTGAAATGCTTTTCAGCCTGAGGTGTCCACATACCAAAACAGAATCCTTCCTTTGGGTTTAGGTCATCAACGGGGCTGTTAGGGAGGCAAAATTAGGTATAAAACCTTCTATAGTTAGCCTGAAATTTGCCTAAAAAGGCACGCACTTGCTTCTTGTTCACAGGCCGAGGCCATCTCTGTATGGCTTCAATTTTGTTTATTTGGGGTTTTACCAATCCCCGGCCTATATTGTACCCCAGGTACTTGGCCTCCTGGCTTACGGATCTTGTAGTTTACCTCATTTATTTTTTCAATTACCTCAAAGGGCCCTTGCCACTTGGCTAGGAACTTGCTCTCGACTGTGGGGATGAGTACCAGGACCCGGTCTCTCCTGGTGAAAAAAAGTACGTATCCTGGCACTACGGTTTTTAACTCTCTGTTGCGCCTCCTGTGCTTGAGCTATATGCTCCTTACAATCGGCATTACGGCTGTGATTCAAATCCTGCATTTGTGCCACGTGTTCAATGACACTCCTATAGGGGGGTCACTTTTCTCCCAGGCATCTTTGTTTATGTCTAGAAGGCCCCTAGGGTGACGACTGTACAGTAACTCAAACGGGGAATACCCTGTTGAAGATTGGGGGACCTCACGGATGGCAAACATGAGATATGGGAGCAGGAAGTCCCAGTTTTTCCATTTTTTTTTCCCACCCACTTTCTTCAGCATGGCTTTGAGGGTTTTATTAAATCTCTCTACCAATCCATCGGTCTACGGATGGCAGACAGAGGTACGCAGTTGTTTAACTTGGAACAGTTTACACAGCTCCTTCATGACCCGGGACATAAAGGGGGTACCCTGATCAGTAAGTATCTCCTTCGGTAACCCCACATGGCTAAACACCTGCACTAGCTCCTTAGCAATAGCCTTGGATGATGTCTTACGCAAGGGTATAGCTTCCTGATACCGCGTGGCATAGTCCATGATGACGAGAATATGCTGGTGGCCTCGAGCAGATTTGACAATAGGACCCACCAAATCCATTGCTATTCTTTCGAAAGGCACCTCAATTATTGGGAGGGGGACCAGAGGGCTACGATAGTGTGGGTCTAGGGGCCGACCGCTGGCACTCCGGGCAGGATTCACAAAAATCTCTCACATCTCTATGAACCCCCGGCCAAAAGAACCGTTGAAGGATTCTTTTGGTAGTTTTTTCAACTCCTAAAAGCCCTCCCATGAGGTGACCGTGGGCCAGCTCTAGGACAGTCCTTCTATAAATGTTAGGGACGACCAGTTGCTCCACCAGCTCTTCTCCCCTTCTTACCACCTGGTACAATAAGTCCCGTCTAACAGCCATGTATGGGAAGGAAAGTCTGGTGTCAGGCTCTACCGGGTTATCATCAACCATTTTCACATTTTCCCAGGGTCTGGCAAGGGTGGGATCTTTTACCTGTTCCGCCCCAAACTGGTCCCTTCGCACCTCAAGGTCGGGTATTCTGTCACTAGGGGGCTCAGGACTGCTTTGACCCCCTGAGGATACTCCGTCATGGGGTTCAACTTCTTCTCCTTCCCCAGTCATGACAGAATAGGGGAAAGTTTCCTCCTCAACTAGGGCTTCGCTCTCAGGCAATGTATTCGAATTCTATGCCCCACAGTTTTCCCCGAAAAAGTGTAAAGTCCCGCCCCATGAGACATCATGCATTAAGAAGGGCACCACCCCCAAAAATTAAAAAGTAAGCACCAAACGGTGTACGGATATCAAACTATATCCGTGATGTAATGGCGAGTGTCCCCATGTATGCAGGTTACTCCTATAGTTTTTTTTAGATGAGTTTCTGGTTCAAAAAATCGGGGTTGAAATAGGTTACCAAGACTACCTGAGTCTAACAAAAGCCTTCACCCTTCGTGTCCTCCTACAGTAAAAAACACATTGGTGTCTCATCCTCAGCAATTTGGAAATTTCTACACATTTCACGCTTAGCATAAAGTGATAAAACAGCGATTAAATCGGAGGGATCCCATTGCATAGGTTCATCATAAAAGTGGACCAATTGGCAACAATATGACCTGGCAAATTTTACACTGGGAAACCATTTTATATGTCCTTATTGAGTCTCTTAAAGGAGCCCTGACTTCCCTGGCACGGCTTGCCGGCTTCTAGAGTCTGGACCGTCAGTCGTCAAATCTCTTCCACGGGTACACACAAACTTTTGCATCTGCCACCCACTCTTCCCTTAGAACAGTCTAACCAGGTAGTCCTGGAGATCTCCGCTGTGGGGCTAGGGGGCGCTGCCCGGGAGACTCATCACTCCTCAGCGGCGGTGGGACCTCTCCCCCACCATCTGGTCAGCATCTTTGGGTCTCCAGGCTCACCAATTTGCGCCAGGTGGGTGGGAGGGATTTTCAGGGACTGGTCCCCTCACCACCCGTTCCACCATCTGGGGACCTGTCAGGATCTCCGGCTGCAACCACTTCTTGGTCAGGAGTACAAGGTCATGCATCTGAGAGCGGGGAGGTTTGTCCATGCTGTAGACCCAGTTGTGCACCCACTGAGCGTGAACAGAAACCGTGACTCCGAGTCGTGTTAGGATTTCTTTCTTTAGTATGTCATAGTTCATAGCATCCTGCGTTTCCAGGTCATAATAGGCCGTTTGGGATTTCTCCGAAAGGAAGGGGGCCAAAAGTCCTGTCCACTGTCCCTTTGGCCAACACTCCCGTTTGGCAGTTCTCTCACAGGTGGTCAGGTAGGCTTCCACGTCATCTGCCGCTGTCATCTGTTGTAGTAAATGACTGGCTATTATGGAGGCTTGCGTAGCATCTGCAACACCTGGGGCCCGTCCTGCGACACTGGCGAGTTGCTGCACCACCACTTTCAGGGTTTCCCGGTCTTTTCGCTGCTCCTCCTGTGTAGCCTCGAGTTGCGCTGTCAGCCTGCGGCTTGTTTCCTCCAGCGCTCTTTGCTGCACTCTGGTAGCCTTCTGCTGCACACGGATAGCCTCCTGTTGAGATTTCACAGCTTGCAATATTGCCTTGATTACATCCTCCATTTTGAGATGTAAAAAAAATATATATAGGACTCCGGCCCTTTAAATTTCCAGTTTGCTTTTTCCGTGCAAAAAATTAATGCTTACGCATCCTCCACCACTTGTAAGGGATTAGGTAGCGGGTTGGTCGTCTCCTGGGTAGACGACCGCAGCTCAGCGGGCACAGAAGTCCAAATGACAAGGAAAGTTTGTTTAAAACTGACCGCAGACAGTTTTATTGTTTAACATGTGGTACATAAAATAAAACAAACAAAACAAATCCTATGCCTGTCCGGCTCTAACTAAACATTAGGAATACCAGTCACTAAACACAACAATATTACTGTACCACAAGCAGGGGCTCCCACAGGTTTGTAGCAGTTAACCTGTCCCAGGGTGAGAGAATGTGTGTCTGCAGCTCTGGCCTTTATATGAGGCAGACACACCTAAACTTAATCAGGCAGCCCAAGACCCGGACTGCCCAGGTGGAGTGGGGCCCACCCTCGCTATCCCCACTCCAGCAAACCAGCCCTTGCAAAATGGGTTTTACTAAACCCTAAACAAGAGATCTTTTAGATCTCTGACACTTCACTATCTGTTTGCTCTTTCCCTGGACATAAGGAATTGGGCATATATACCTTCCTCTAGGACCAGTCCAGACACTCTGTCACATATATATATATAATATATATATATATATATATATATATATATTTTATATATATATATATATAAATATAATATTATTATATATTAGTAGGTAGATACATAGATAGCATGTCATCTGTGCCGCACGGTGACCGCTGTAAATAAATATATATATATATTTTTATATACATATATATATATAATATATAATATATATATATATATATATATATCTATATATATATATATAATTTTACAGCGGTCACCGTGCGGCACAGATGACAAGCTATCTTTACTCAGCAGGTCGATACACTTAGAGTAATACCCAGTTTGTGTATTTTCATTTTTTTTGTGTTTTGCTGATTTTACAACAAAAACTCTTTTATTCAAAAGAGTTATTGCCATAGTCTGCGAGCCATAACTCTTTATTTGTCTGTTTTCGGAGCTGTGTATGACCCTGTTTTTGGGGGGATGAGTTGACGTCTTTATTGGTATCTTTTTTGGGGGGACATGGCTCTTGATCGCTTTTAAATCTGTGTTTCGGAAGGCAGGGTAAGGAAAATATTGCAATTCTAGTAGAGTTTTTATTCATTTTTAACAACGATCCCCATGCAGTATACGTGACAAGTTAGTTTTACTCTATGGGGCAATATGATTTCAGCAATACCCGATCTACTGTATATAGCTTTTTTTAAGATTGCTTTAAGAAAAAAAAAATGTATTGTCTAGAGATGGGCAAATTTCCCGAAATTCGTTTCGTTCACTTCGCCGAATTTCTCGGCAAAAAATAACTTCGTTCCGCATTACTTCGGCACGAATCACATTAATAAACAGCTATTTCCAGGCTCTGCACAGAGCCGCAGGGTTGCTGTAGAATTGTTGTGCCATGCTTAAATTTGCGAGAGGGAGCTTGGTTTGTCTTATTACAATGTCTGTGTTTTGAGTATGACACGACACATGGCACTGCGCCGCTCGTACGATGTCACTTCACTATAAAATTCCCTGGGACTTAAGAGGGCAAACTGACCAAAAAACTGAAAGACGGGAATGTTGCCTGATAAAGTCATGCCAGAGAAAGCTGGAAAAAAAAACATGCTGAGAGCTCAGGTAAGGCAACATAGTGACAGGAGTGTGGAGAGGTGACGGCCGCTCAGCCACAGCAGCATGAGGTTCAGACTAGTGCAACAAATGACATCTGGAGGTGGCAAAAACAGAATAGGTCACAGAAGTGGACAATGATCAGTGTGTAGCCTCGGCAGAAAGCTAGCATGAGGTCTGACAGTGGAACAATAACAGAGTGTGTTCGGTCACGGCATCAGCCACAGAAGCAGAATTGAGGTCAGACTGTGGCACAAATGACACAGTGTGTAGGTCACAGGCCCTAGCAGAACACGCTGCAGCTTGGTCAGACAGTGGAACTATTGACACAGTGTGGGATGTCACGGCAGCACAGCCACAGCAGCAGCATGAGCTTGAGGTCTGGGACAGTGGCACAATACCATACTGGATGGTGGCAAAAAAAGGAGTAGGCCCACAGAGTGGGACAATGACACAGTGTGGGAGGGTCTCACAGCAGCTGCCACCAGGGCATGCATGAGGTATGAACAGTGGCAACAATCACATTATGAGAGGGTGGCAAAAAGGAGTAGGCCACAGAGTGGACAATGACTCAGTGTGTAGGTCACGTCTAGCAGCCCAAGGAGACGAATGAGGTCAGACAGTGGCACAATCACATTCTGGAGGTTGAGCAAACAAAAGAACAGGAGTAGGCCACAGTGTGGGACAAATGACACAGTGTGTAGGTCATGGCAGCAGCCACAGGAGGCAGATGTAGGTCAGACAGTGCACAATGGCACCATGTGTAGGTTCAGGCGCAGCAGAAGCATGAGGTCAGGCAGTGGCACAATGACATTCTGGAGGTGGCAAAAACAGGTGTAGGCCACAGAGCTGGGAAAATGACACAAGTGTGTAGTTCATGGCAGCAGCCACAGGAGAGCATGAGGTCAGATAGTGGATAAACAATCACATTCTGGAGGTGGCAAAAACAGGAAGTTAGGCCACCAGAGTGGGGACAATGACACAGTGTCGTAGGTCACGGAAGCAGCCACAGGAGCTGCATGAGGTCAGACCAGTGGCACAAATGACACAGTGTGTAGGTCACGGCAGCAGCAGCATGAGGTCTGACAGTGGACTATCACATCTGGAGGTGGCATAAACAGGACGTTAGGCAACAGGAGTGGACATGACACAGGTGTTGTAGGTCATGGCAGCAGCCACAGGAGCAGCAGGAGTCAGACACTGGCACAATTGTAACAGTGTGTAGGTCACAGGGCAGCAAGCAGCGATGAGGTTCAGGCAGTGCAAAATGACATTTCCTGGAGGTGGCAAAAACAGGTGTTAGGCAACAGAGTGGGACAATGACACTCAGTGTGTAGGTAATGCGAGCAGCCACAGGAAGCAGCATGAGGTCTCAGATAGATGGCACACAAATCAATTCTGGACGGTGGCCAAAATAAGGAGTAGGCCACAGAGTGGGGACAATTGACACAGTGTGATGGTCACGGCAGACAGCCACAGGAGCAGCATGAGGGTCAGGGACAGTGGACAATGCACACAGTGTGTAGCGTCTCAGGCAGCAGCGCATGAGGTTCATGCAGGTGGCACAATGAATTCTGGCGGAGTGCAAAAACAGGAGTGGCAATGAGTGGGACAATGACAAGATGTGTAGGTCACGGCAGCAGCCAAGGCAGCAGCATCGAGGTCAGACAGTGGCACAATGACACTGTGTGTAGGTCAAGGGCGGGCCGAGCAGCAGCATGAGGATCAGGCAGTGGCACAATGGACATTCTGGATGGTGGACAAAAAAACAGGAGTAGGAACAGGTGAGGACAAGATACCAGTGATGTAGGTCACGGAAGGAAGGCTGCACAGGAGCAGCATGAGGTTCAGGGGACTGTGCACAATGGACACAGTGTGTTGGGCACAGCAGCAGACAGCATGAGGTCAGGCGTGGCACATGACATTTTAGGAGGATGCAAAAAACAGATGTAGGTCACAGAGTGGGACATTGACAACAGTGTGGTTAGTCACGGCAGCTGCAACAGCTAGCAGCATGAGGTCAAGACAGTGGCACAATGACACAGTGTGGAGGTGGGGTCGCAATACCAGTCCCTGGTAAAGATGGGAGTTGGCAGATGGAGGAGAAACTGTCAGCAGATTTGTGGCATCAGGCGTGGTGGCGGCATCAGAATAGTGGCTGAGGAAGAGTAGTTTGAACCAAGACTCATTTCTACAGTTTGGGTGAGGCGTATGGCTGATGTAGTCTGACGACTTAAGGCATGGTGTGTGGAAATCTGGGATCCACGCCTGATTTCATCTTGACAAAGGTCAGTAGATCCACATTTCCCGTGGACAAGCGGGTTCTCCTTGGGCTAACGATGGCCCCCGCCGCCGCAGCTTGAAACACCCGCTCTGATGCCACACTACTTGGCCGGGCAGAACAGCTTCTCCCACTACAAACTCCGTCAAAAGTTGCGGACAATCCAGTTTGGCTGCCCACAGTAGTCCAGGCGGTTCTTCTAACTGGAGGTGGGCCAGAGTGCTGTCTCATGAGTAGGGCAACCACCTGTTGGTTCGGGTAGCTGCTCCAGGTCCTGCTGCTGCTGGCGAACTACCATCTCTCACTAGTGCGGGGTGATGGAAGTGCTAATCAGTGACTCCAGACTTAGTTTCATGCTGATGGAGCTGGTATATTGCTCCTACCCCCCCACACTATCCCCAGCAGCCTCGGCAGTAGTACCGTGAGCGCTGAGGAACCAACCCCAGTTCAGACCTGTCAGAGGAGCGGCGATGCCGACTTTAAGGCACGCGGCCAACTGATTTACGGTGGATTTCCCTATAGTATTTGAGTTTGTCTCCATCTCAAATAGCTGGGAATTAAGGCTCCCATTTTGGACCGGTAGCGGAACGGTCTCACCAATTAGGTGGAGAGGCCCAGAAAGAGTCATCCCTCTGCCGGATGAAGACTATTCGGCTGTTCACTAGCCAGGCAAAAATAAGCATGATGCGGGCCCATCTGCACAAGTGAATACGAGGGCTCCCGCCTCCATTTTCCACTGTATACTGCCACGGGCTTGGGGGTCATCTGCCTCGTCTTTCCTCATCTCCATCCATCCGCTTCCAGCTGTTCCTGCTCCTCCTCTCTTCGTCCACTGGGTAGAAAATCCAACTCATTTCACCAGAAATGCTTCTGCTCCAATGTCCTCCTCCTCTCCTCCTCATCCTCCATTTCAGTCCCCACGGACTCATGTGGCCACCGAGATGTAGGTCGACGTCTCTAGTCCCTGCCCACAGAAAGATTTTTTCAAGCATCTGTCAGGAATGAAGCTGTGGAATGACGGTTATTCATTCCCGTAGTCTGGCCGATGAACAAATAGCGTGGCCTCCTCGAATGGCCTTCAAACAAAAACGGTAGGTGTCACGCCATGAAGCTGCCACCTGGCTGACATCAAAGTTACAAAGGGGAGTACTCCGTCCGCCTGGATCATCAAAAAATCGTTATGGCCTTTTACATATTCATACAGTCGTCCAAACATGTGCAGGCTTGGAATACCTACGGGTGGAAACATCGAATATCAGGCGTGTGTTGGGGGAGGCCGTTCTTGCCGGCTGGCAACTCGAGGAGGGTTTGTTCCTGGCTTTTTACGAATGGATTAAAGTGCATGCCACAGTTTCCTGCATTTTCAGAATCTGCTGAAGACTCGGTGGAAGACTTCAGGAACCTTTTCACAACCAGATTGAACACATGCGCCATGCAGAGCGCAAATGGACCATCCCTCCTCGGTGCAGCGCGCGACACCATGTTTTCCTCCCTATGTCCGTCACCATGGTTCCGATTTGAGTTGGCGCGGAGGAAAGCACACACATCCGATTTCTTGCTGCATGCGAGGAGCAGTTCCTGCCCTGTGTGACTTCGTTCGCCGAGGGCAAGCCAGGTGTAGAACTGCGTGACACCGCCTGTGACCTACACATTGTGGTATGATGGATGCCAGTACTTGTGGAGGCTGAGATGGTGGTGGAGGAGGAGGAGGCGGACATTGGCGCAGGAGCAGCAGTCTTGACAACGTGGTGGAGAAAGGCGGCGTTCTCCTGTCCAATTGTTGGTGTGCCTGGGCCGGAAAAGCACATTCACCCAGTGGCGTTAAAGGAAAGTATTGGCCTCTCTGACCAGTAGTTATCAAGCTCCAGACAGTCCGCGCTGCTGTGGCAACCCTTGAACAAACCGACTAAGCTTAAGGACTGGACCACCTTCGTTCTACATATTTATGAAGTGCTGGTACTGCCTTTTGAAAAGAAATTACGGCTTGGAACTCTCCATCTCGGCTCGGCACAAGCCATTAGTTCTCTGAAGGGTGCAGAGTCCACCATTTGGAAAGGAGGGACTGCAGTACCAACAACTTGACAGGAAACGGTCAGCTCTGCACCTTAGGATGGTTGGACGCATACTGTTGTCCTCTTTGCAATCGCCTCACTGAACGACTGCGGGCGCCATGAGTAGCGAGGACAGGAGCATCTGGACCGGAGATAAATGTCAAAGAGAAACAGCTCCCTTCTGCAGAGGTGGTGGAGCCTTGACGGGCTGCAATGGCATGCGTGCCACTGGCGCTGCTGCTGCTGCTTTGCTGGGGCGGCAGGATGGACCACCACATCTGAGCCACGTTTCTCCCAGGCCCCCGGGATGGTGACGCTGCATTGTTGACGCAGGGCCGTGGTGCCAACGTTGCTCCCTGGCCACGCTTCACTTTCTGCTTACAGATTCTACATATACCCATATTCGGCTCCTCCGTGTCTTACAAAGAACTGCACACCGCCGAGTATCGATTTTACCGCCAACGCCCGCATGAGGACTACTGCCGCCGCTGCCTCGCTGAGCCCTGTGCCGCTACTTTTTGGACCTTCGAAGCGGGTTTTTTACCCCTTTGGCCGCTTGGCTCCCGACCTCACACTGCTGCCATCCTGCTGACTAAGGCCACAAAGACCCACTTGCTGGTGCGCCGCTGCCTGACCGCAAGCTGACGCCCCCTTTCCCCCTGACGATGATGAAAACCCTTGCCTCACCCGGCTCCCAAGTGCGGCGGGTACATCATCATCTATTTGTGTTTCATCTCACTGTGTCCTCATCACCGGTCATTGGGATGCAGAGCTGACCCCTCACAACATGACCTCCATGCCACTCTCAACATCTATACTTTGCCGCCCACGCAAGAAGCAAAGGGGGTATTGGCCCCATTTCTTCGCTGCCAAGTAGCTGCTTTACTGCCCTCCTCAAATTGTTCATCCTCGCTATATAGTGGCGCTGAGCCCAGACCCCATAGTAGATCTCTGGCTGAGGGAACCGGGTGGGACAGAGGGGTTGAGGACAGGTGAGGGCCGCTGACCCCGCTCCCGGGGCCCTGCAACTAAGGGTTTGTGTCGACGTTCCCACCGACTCTTGGCTGGGGTTGTCAGATGTCATCTGGGAGGAAGTGGATGACCTAGTCAAAACCCAAACAAGAACCATTGGTTTGCTAGTCAGACCCCGGCCGCTAGATGACAGCGGCGTTGTGGCCTCACCGAGTGACCCCTGCTGCGACGTCCCCTTGCTGTCGCTGCGACCTGCTACATGATTTTGTGGCCTCTGCCACTCGCAGGTGAAGAGCCTGCCACTTTTGCTGACAACTGTTTTTCTAAAATGTACAGACACTGTTTGATGAAGATACTGTATATGATAAATACA
>JAODAL010050654.1:0-27245 GCA_025379985.1 Phyllomedusa bahiana
CTATAGTACGGCCCTGTTCATCTCTCCTGGGGGGGTCCGCCCGCGGGTCCTATCTAGGGAACCTTTGATCTCTCTGGTAGGCTGCCGCCGCTGGTCGCTATAGCTACGGACCTGTTTCGATCTCTCCTGGTAGGCTGCCGCCGCTGGTCGCTATAGCTACGGACCTGTTCGATCTCTCCTGGTAGGCTGCCGCCGCTGGCGCTATAGCTACGGACCTGTTCGATTCTCTCCTGTAGGCTGCCGCCGCTGGTCGCTATAGCTACGGACCTGTTCGATCTCTCCTGTAGGCTGCCGCCCGTGGTCGCTATAGCTACGGACCTGTTCGATCTCTCCTGATAGGCTGCCACCGCTGGTCGCTATAGCTACGGACCTGTTCGATCTCTCCTGGTAGGCTGCCGCCGCTGGTCGCTATAGCAACGGACAAGTACGATCTCTCCTGGTAGGCTGACGCCGCTGGTCGCTATAGCTACGGAACAGTTCGATCTCTCCTGATAGGCTGCCACCGCTGGTCGCTATAAGATACATTAATGTAATGAGACAACCCCTTTAATGTCTGAGGTGAGAGCACCCCCTGAAAGGGAATGTGTCCTAGAAAATGACCTGTTGTTTAAAGGGGTTCTTTCACTTTAGACATTGATGGCATATCGCTAGGATGTGCAATATTTCTAGGATAGGTTCCTTTTAAATGAGTGGTCCTGTCACAGATATTGATAGCATGTTAATAGGATATACCATCAGTGTCTGATACTGACCCACATCTACCTTCAGAACTGGACCCCCCAAAGACACTTCTGAATGGCGAAGTGACTGCTCGTGAGGTTACTCTCCATTCATTTCAATAGGAGTTCCAAGTACAGCCGAATTCAGCCGCTCATCTGTACTCCGAAGTCCCATTGAAATAAATGGAGAGGTGCTGTGTTTGCGCAACAAGGGATTCGGGGGCCCGTTCTAGAGACTGGTGTGGGTGCCACCTCTGGGACATGAACCAATCACACATGTATGGCTTATCCTGTTAATGTTATAAATATCTGAGATAGGACAACTCTTGAAAATATCCTCCATGTTGTGGCCATCCTCAGGTGCTGTAATATCTGCCCCATGTGAACGCATCCTTATGCTGGGCTCTTACTCCGTTCTGCTCTACTTCTATGGTCTCTGTCAAAGTACCATGAAAAAGGTACCTGATGGAAACTGCGACCTCATAAAAGTCAGTTTGGATGATGATTACCGCTTGTACACGCTTTCTGTGCAGGCTCATCCCACAAATAAGGCGTATACCACCGAGAAATGGAGCAAACGTCGTCCAAACTGGATCACATGGGTTCGCGGCGGCTGCGGCGGGATACTTCCTTTCACTGTACCTTGACTTCTGTAGCCACCACGACCCCATAGAAATCAATAGAGAAGACGTAACCCCCATAGCTGAGCGTTTGCATCTGAGGTTCGTGTTTGCATCAGGAAAGAATAGAAATATTGGGGGTTCTGGTCGATGGAGAACAGTGTCTAACCTTGTAGTGATGCATTTGTTGTTCTTTTGCAGGAGAAAATGGCTCTAAAGAAGAAACGTAAGAAGGAGAGAGAGGCACTTGGGGACAAGGTAGGCTGAGGACGTTCAGATCATAGATGTGGAAGAAGAGAAGAATTTATAAAAATATGTATGAAAACTGTCAAGCAGTTAGACTCTTTGTTGCTCATAGCGACCAATCGGACCCCATAGCAACCAATCAGACCCCATAGCAACCAATCATACTCCATAGCAACCAGTTAGACCCTATAGCAACCAATCAGAGCTCCGCTTTAATTTTGCCAGAGCACTGTATGAAATGAAAGCTGAGCTCTGACAGGTTGCTATGGGCTCTGATGGGTCGCTGTGGACAACAAAGACAGTCTAACTGCTTGACAGTTTTCATACATGAGGCCCCTTATATACCTATATGTTATGCAAGTAACGCAGGCATCCAGCTGACGGATGAGCTCCCACTGAATTGACCAGCACAGAAGAAAACGCCACTTCCGAGCATGTGACCCCGGCATCTGAGGAGGCTACTGCTGTTGCCTGTGAGGGCCCCCAGACCTACCACATCTGTGTCTATTATGCTCCAATGTGGCAAAGAGATTGCTAGTCAATGTAATGCTAACTAGCAATAATGCTTTGGTTTACTGAATGGTTATATTCGGAGCCAGGGTGACAGGTAGGCCGAGGTAAGTGACCACCTTCCTCTGCCTTTAAGGAAGGGGGCGCAGGAGGTATGGAGCAGGTTCAGGAACTGAGCCTGGGTTGCAGCCGACAACTGCTTTCAGCAGCCGGGACCGGCGATAACGCTGATCCTGGACGTTTAACTACATAAATGCCACAGTCAATGCAACCGTGGTGTCTAGTTAGCTATGCAGGAAAGGGGCGCCACCTTCCATCTACCAATTGGGTCCCCAATTGCAATCACGGGGTACCGACCAGGAGCCTCATCAAGCCTTCCAGGCCTGCCATCTTACTGCGTCTGTTACAACCTGCCTGAGGCCACATGTATAGGAAAGCTGTAAGTACACACTTTTTTTTTTTTTGCAATAAATTAGTGTTGCAAAATAGTGTACACATGATTGCACTCTTAGGGTGCTTTCACACGGTGCGTTTTTGACGCGTTTTTGTGCAGCAATGTACAGCATTAATTGCTGTGCCTTCCTGCACCAATAAACGCATCAAAAACGCATCGTGTGAAAGCACTCTTAAGTTGTGAGGTCCTTTCCGCCCCCCCCCCCCCCCCCACTGGGGGAGGAAGGGACCTAAAATTAGAAGTTAAAAAATATTAAGATCAGGACACCCCCTTTTCCTATTGTACAAATAAAAAAAAAAAACACCCTTAAGCTCGGGTCACACAGCCTCTTTTTTGGTGCAGCACCGAAAAAGCGTTGTTTCCTCATTGGAAATTCAGCGCTTGCATATGCAGAATTTTAGTGAGGAGACGAGGTGGTCTGCTCGAGGTAGATTTCTGCCTTTTCTACTTTATTATTATCGGCGCCTAAAATGCCTCAAAGAATTGACGCCATTCTTTGTGGTCGTTATGCCGATGATGCTAGAGTTAAAATTTCACATGGGGTATAATGTCAATCACTTTACAGCCGGGTTGGGCGCTGATTCTGAGGTGGAATCAGGGAGTTGATTTACAGGTACAAAATATTTTGTGTTTCCTCTCTTGTTTTAGGCTCCACCAAAAGCTGTTCCCAAAACTATTGAAAATCAGCGAGTGTATGACGAAACGACTGTGGATCCAGCGGATGAGGAGGTACATTCCTCAGTAGATAAGTCTGAGCATGTTACACAGTGCACCCTGGTGACCAGTGTGTGATAGATATATAGAGAGAGATATACACAGCTATATAGATATAAAGTAATATATTTTGACTATTAAAATATAAGTGATGTGATCATATAAATTTCTTTCTATAAGGAGCATCTACAATGAAAACACATGATCAAGGCTGCTCTCATATGGTTTCATATCTAGTTGAAGAGATGAGCCAAGTGTTACAGGTGCTGCACTGAGGGCAGGGGAAGGTCCAGCATTCTGGTATCGTTCATCTGATGGGACTGAAGCGTCACCGTTTGGTCCTCAGTAAAGCACCTGTAGCTACTCTGATGAGTCATGACATTAAAACTTGATTAAGCTTAATCTTGTGTAGTCCCCCAAAATAGAAAGATGACAACTACCACCATAAAATGTTATGTTTTCTAATGTTCTGTTTGGATGGAGATTTGCCCTCTGGTTGTGCTTTTTTACTATTGTTTGTGACCAGACTTTTGGGTTGTGACGGTTACTCCTCTCTTCCTGTTGTAGGTGGCTTATGACGATGCTACAGATGAGTTTGCGCCTTATTTTAACAGACAGACGACACCAAAGATCCTTATCACGACATCTGACCGGCCTTGTTGGGTAAGTCGCCCCTGAGTGCTTCATGTACTAGGTTTTTTGTTGTCGTTCGTAGTGGGTCGAAGAGGGTCTCCAAGTTTCTGTAGTTGATAACCTGTAATAGACTGTTAGGGGTCTGATTCTCAACTTGTCTCTGCATCCTCCAGTCGGCTAACCATCGGAGGTGTCAGAAGACCCTAAGAATAAGCCATTAAAGGGGTTATCTCACTACAGACAATGCTGGCGTATCGCTAGAATATTCCATCATTGTCTGATAGGTGCGGGACCCACAGTTATCTCCTAAACGAGCCCTGAAACTTCTGTTCGGGTCGGGACCCTTCCATAGACATAAATGGGAGTTCCAAATACAGCTGAGCATCGCTGCGCTAATAAACTCAGAACTACCATTCATGTCTACCTTTTCCACTGTCCACCTGGATATGGTGGCCATCAGTAGGGTGATACAGCACAAATGTTGGGATCTCGGGTGGTACCTGTATTTATAAGAACTTTAAAACGAACCTGTGACATTGACCATGTTATCTGATCTGTGGCCCCATGTTATAGAGCAGGAGGAGCTGGGGACATGCTGTCTGATCTGTGCCCCCCATGTTATAGAGCAGGAGGAGCTGAGGACAGGCTATCTGATCTGCAGGCCCCATGTTATAGAGCAGGAGGAGCTGAGGACATGCTATCTGATCTGTGGCCCCATGTAATAGAGCAGGAGGAGCTGAGAACATGCTATCTGATCTGTGGCCCCATGTTATAGAGCAGGAGGAGCTGAGGACATGCTATCTGATCTGCAGGCCCCATGTTATAGAGCAGGAGGAGCTGAGGACATGCTATCTGATCTGTGGGCCCCATGTTATAGAGCAGGAGGACTGAGCACATGCTATCTGATCTGCGGGCCCCCTGTTATAGAGCAGGGGAGCTGAGGATCTGCTATCTGATCTGCAGGCCCCATGTTATAGAGCAGGAGGAAACTGGGGGACATGCTATTTATCTGTGGCCCCATGTTATAGAGCAGGAGGAGCTGAGGACATGCTATCTGATCTGTGGGCTCCATGTTATAGAGCAGGAGGAGCTGAGGACAAGCTATCTGATCTGTGGCTCCATGTTATAGAGCAGGAGGAGCTGAGGACACACTATCTGATCTGTGGCCCATGTTATAGAGCAGGAGGAGCTGAGGACATGCTATCTGATCTGTGGGGCCATGTTATAGAGCAGGAGGAGCTGAGGACATGCTATCTGATCTGTGGCCCCGTGTTCTAGAGCAAAGGGGGAGCTGAGGACACGCTATTTTGATCGTGGCCCCAAAGTTATAGACAGAAGGAGCTGAGGACATGCTATCTGATCTGCCCCATGTTATAGAGCAGGGGGAGCTGAGGACATGCTCTCTGATCTGTGGGCTCCATGTTATAGAGCAGGAGGAGCTGAGGACACGCCCAAACTGATCTGTGGGGCCATGTTTAGAGCAGGAGGAGGGTGAGGACATGCTATCTGATCTGTGGCCCCAAAGTTATAAGCAGGAGGAGCTGAGGACATGCTATCTGATCTGTGGGCCCCATGTTATAGAGCAGGAGGAGCTGAGGACACGCTATCTGATCTGTGGGTCCATGTTTTTAGAGCAGGAGGACTGAGGACACGCTATCTGATCTGTGGGCCATGTTATAGAGCAGAAAGGGGCTGAGGACATGCATCTGATCTGTGGGCTCCATGTTATAGAGCAGGAGAGCTGAGGACATGCTTCTGATCTGTGGCCCATGTTATAGAGCAGGAGGAGCTGAGGACATGCTATCTGATCTGCAGCCCCAGTTATAGAGCAGGAGGAGCTGAGGACATGCTATCTGTTCTGTGGCCCCATGTTATAGGCATGAGGATCTGAGGACATGCTATCTGATCTTCCCTGTTATAGAGCAGGAGGAGCTGAGGACATGCTATCTGATCTGTCCCATGTTATAGAGCAGGAGGGGCTTTAGGACATGCTATCTGATCTGTGGCCCTATGTTATAGAGCAGGAGGAGCTGAGGACATGCTATCTGATCTGCAGGCCCCCTGTTATAGGAGGGGGAAGGCTGAGGACATGCTATCTGATCTGTGGGCCCCATGCTTTTAGAGCAGGAGGAGCTGAGGACAGGCTATCTGATCTGCAGGCCCCATGTTATAGAGCAGGGGGAGCTGAGGACATGCTATCTGATATTCCCCATGTTATAGAGCAGGAGGAGCTGAGGGCATGCTATCTGAATCTTGCGGCCCATGTTATAAAGCAGGAGGAGCTAGACAGGCTATCTGTCTGCAGGCCCCATTTTTATAGAGCAGGAGGAGCTGAGGACATGCTATCTGATCTTCCCCATGTTATAGAGCAGGAGGAGCTGAGGACATGCTATCTGATCTGCGCCCCATGTTATAGAGCAGGAGAGCTGAGGAAAATGCTATCTGATCTGTGGGCCCCCTGTTATAGAGCAGAGGAGCTGAGGACATGCTATCTGATCTTTTGGCCCCCGTGTTATAGAGCAGGAGGGGCTGAGGACATGCTATCTGATCTGCGGGCCCGTGTTGTAGAGCAGGAGGAGCTGAGGACACGCTATCTGATCTGTGGGCCCATGTTATAGAGCAGGAGGAGCTGAGGACACGCTATCTGATCTGTGGCCCCATGTTATAGAGCAGGAGGAGCTGAGGACAGGCTATCTGATCTGCAGGCCACAGGTTCTCTTTCAGACGGCATCCAGTAGTTTGTAGAGGCATGCTGGGACTTGTTGTTGCCCAACCAGTGGTGTGTCAGCCGTGTGCACTGATGCCGCTGTCCCTTTCTCTGTCTTGCAGCGCACTGTCCGGTTTGCGGAGCAGCTTTCTTCCATTATACCCGACTCGCACGTGTATTACAGGAGGGGTCTGGCGCTGAAGAAGGTCATCCCCCAGTGCAAAGCGAGAGACTTCACAGACCTCATTGTCATCAACGAAGATCGGAAGATTGCGAGTATCCTTTGAAGCAACAATATGTTATTACTTGTGCTTTGTCATCTCGAACCTTTATCATGAAGCTGGATACATCTGTTTCTTACGTTTTTTACATAATCAGTAGATGAGCTTGGAAGTGATATTCTCTCCTTAACCCCGAGCTCAGACGGGCTCATCCTCAGTCATTTGCCTGATGGGCCGACGGCTCATTTCAAGATGAGTAATATGCGTCTGCGCAAGGAAATGAAGGTAGGTGTGTAGGACTCCTAAACTGGACTTGTTACTTAATTTACTCGTCTTTCCATTCACTCACGTCAGTCTGAAGCAGGGGGTCTGCAAACTGCAGCCCTCCAGCTGTTGGGAAACTACAACTCCCATCATGCCCAGTTATAGATTATATAAATGCATGATGGGAGTTGTAGTTTCCCAACAGCTGGAGGGCCGCAGATTGAAGACTCCTGGTCTAAAGTGTAGTGCCCTGGTATGCGGCAGATTTATTAAGACTTGCATAAAACACTATTCTAGTCTAGTCACATTATTATGACCAGCAGCTGATATCCAGAGTAAGCGGTGAGTGCACCCTGTACAGCAGCTGGATGAGCGGGGAGCCAAGCTGACTACATCCCACAGCTGCTGGAGGGTCAATATAGCCAACACCACCATCCAGGGGCCCCACATGCTGACTGCACCCACAGCTGCTGGAGGGTCCATTTAGCTAACACCACCATCTAGGGGCCCCACATGCTGACTACATCCCACAGCTGCTGGAGGGGCGCATAGAGCCAACACCACCATCCAGGGGCCCCACATGCTGGCTACATTCCACAGCTGCTGGAAGGGCCATAGAGCCAACACCACCATCCAGGGGCCCCACATGCTGGCTACATCCCACAGCTGCTGGAGGGGCCATAGAGCCAACACCACCATCCAGGGGCCCCACATGCTGGCTACATCCCACAGCTGCTGGAGGGGCCATAGAGCCAACACCACCATCTAGGGGCCCTGCACATGCTCAATTGGTGTCTTGGGAATTAGGGGCCATGCTGTTCCAACCAATGTCGGACATTTCTAGCCGTGTGACATGTCGCATTGTCTGTCTTCCCTGGGGTGGATGGGATCCTCCAGCGAGACAATCGGCATGTATGGGTGTACGTTAACTGCAGGGAGGGATTCATTCCCTAATCCGGGTGAGAGTGCCAAAAAAAAGCTGCTACCACCAGATTGTGTTCTTCCAGCGATGGTTGCAGGATGTTTGTTCTTTGTTCTCTGGTAGGGTTAGCAGAGGTGCAGTGACATCTGTCTGCTCTGGGACCCCATACACAGTAGGGTTAGCAGAGGTGTAATGAGAACTGCCTGCTCCGGGGCCCCATACACAGTAGGGTTAGCAGAGATGTAGTGATAACCGCCTGCTCCGGGGCTCCATACACAGTAGGGTTAGCGAAGGTGCAGTGACATCCGTCTGCTCCGGGGCCCCATACACAGTAGGGTTAGCAGAGGTGTAGTGATAACCGCCTGCTCTGGGGCACCATACACAGTAGGGTTAGCGAAGGTGCAGTGACATCCGTCTGTTCCGGGACCCCATACACAGTAGGGTTAGCAGAGGTGTATTGATATCCGTCTGCTCCGGGGCCCCATACACCGGAGGGTTAGCAGAGGTGCAGTGACGTCCGTCTGCTCCTGGGCCCCATACACCGTATGGTTAGCAGAGGTGCAGTGACTCCGTCCTGCTCCGGGCCCCATACACAGTAAAAGTGTTAGCAGAGGTGCAGTGACATCCGTCTGCTCCGGGGCCCCATACACAGTAGGGTTAGCAGAGGGGCAGTGACCTCCATCTGCTCCGGGGCCCCATACACAGTAGGGTTAGAGGGTGCAGTGACATCCGTCTGCCCGGGGCCCCATACACAGTAGGGTCAGCAGAGGTGCAGTGACATTTGTCTGCTCCGGGACCCATACACAGTAGGGTTAGCAGAGGTGCAGTGACATCCGTCTGCTCCAGGGCCCCATACCAGTAGGGTTAGCAGAGGTGCAGTGACTCCGCCTGCTCCCGGGCCCCATACACAGTAGAGTTAGCAGAGGGGCAGTGACATCCATCTGCTCCGGGGCCCCATACACAGTAGGGTTAGCAGAGGGCAGTGACATCCATCTGCTCCGGGGCCCCATACACAGTAGGGTTAGCAGAGGTGCTTTGCCCACCGTCTGCTCCGGGGCCCCATACACAGTTGGTAAGCAGAGGTGCAGTGACACCGTCTGCTCCGGGGCCCCATACACTGTAGATTTTAGCTGAGGGGCAGTGACATCCATCTGCTCCAGGGCCCCATACACAGTAGGATTAGCTGAGGGGCAGTGACATCCATCTGCTCCGGGGCCCCATACACAGTAGAGTTGGCAGAGGTGCAGTGACATCCGTCTGCTCCGGGCCCCCATACACATTTAGAGTTAGCAGAGGTGCAGTGATCCGTCTGCTCCGGGGCCCTACAAGTGAGTTAGCAGAGGTGCGTGATGTCCGTCTGCCCGGGGGCCCCATACACGTAGGGTTAGCAAGGGTGCAGTGAATCCGTCTGTTTTGGGCTCCATAAACGTATGGTTAGCAGGGGTTTACAGGGGCTCCGTTGCTCCGGGCCCCATCAAGTAGGGTTGGGAGGGGGGGGAACCCATCGCCCCGGGGGCCCCTACACATAGGGTTAGCAGAGGGCAGTGATGCCCGTCTGTCCGGGGCCCCCCACATTAAGTTCGCAGAGGTGCAGTGACGTCCGTCTGCTCCAGGACCCCATACACAGTACAGCCGTCTGGTCGCCCCTTGTTGGATTGTGGGATTTCTCCTTTACAAGAGTTGCTCGTCTCTGGCCGCATGTTAAGAATGTCTGTTGATAGAGAAGACACATTTTGTACTCGCCTGCTGGGCAGAATGGCTTCCTATATATAGACCTGTGCTTTACCCTCTGTCCGATATTAATCTGTCTGAATCTTTCCTCCTATTTACAGAGAAAAGGAAAGGAACCAACAGAGCACAAACCTGAAGTCATCCTGAATAACTTCACCACCCGCCTCGGACACTCCATCGGTCGCATGTTCGCCTCTCTCTTCTCACACGATCCCCAGTTTGTAGGACGACAGGTGGCAACTTTCCACAACCAGCGGGATTACATATTTTTTAGATTCCACAGGTACTGTGTGCTTCCGAGTTACTCTTTGGCTGCGTCTATAATAATATTGGTCAGATTCTTATTAGAATCCAACCAATATTTTTCACTTTTGTTTCATGCTCCCCATTCAATAGAACAGTACTTTAATCCGCCATTTCCCATTAGATCATAGAACATGTTTTAATTTTTTGGGTTTTCCATATCCGGCCACAGGAAATCCGAGCTGTGTAGACTACAGCTACAGCTTGGAATTTCTTTTGAGGTCTATGGGGATGGTTTTCCAGTCAGATTTTTCCGGATTCTGAATACTGAATCCGCGTAAAAATCTGATTTGTAAACCAGTCCCATGTAGAAGGAGCCTTTGTACAGAGCAGAGGCTGAAGTCACTTGATAAAGCACCTGTAAATCTAAGAGCTTGTTCACATGTTGTATTTTGATGGAGAATTCCGCACTAAAGTGGTCTCTTGGTTTGTTTAACCCCTTAACGACCGCCCACCGACTTCTGACGGTCATCTTTCTGCAGTAACGTCAAGAGCCATCGCTGCAGAAAGAGCGGTTTTGCGGCTCCCAGCGCCGCAGCTGCGCTAGGAACAAAGCTGTAGTTAACAGTTCCGTTCCTACAGCAGTCTTTGCAGGTGCCGGGAAGCGGAGAAAACCTCTGATCCCTGGTGCTTAAACCTTTGATCAAGCGGCAGTCCCCTGCTCCGTCGGGTGATCGGGACTCTCAGTGCCCCTGATGGAGCCTAGGGAATGTCCATTCAGCTCTGGGGACCTTTAGTAGCCCCAGAGCTGTCTACATAGGAATCCTGCGGTCTGGGAACACTGTGTGCTCCCCTGACTGCTGCCTGTGTCAGTATGACACCGATTGTAATGTATTTGCATATATGAATATGCTAATAAATTATGAAGTTAAAAAGAAAACTAGAATGTTAACTAGTTATCCCTTAATGGGATTAAAAGAAAATTTAAAAAACTTTAAAAAGTGTAAAAATAAAAAAATGAAATTAACAAAATAAAAATTTTGTAAAAAACTTATTGTGCATATATTACACAAAAGAAACACTACACATGTAAGATATCTACATGACCGTAATAACCTTTAGAATTCATCTTGATGGACACGTGTCTTTTTTCAACCATACTATGTAACTTATTTAGTGTGAAATGTGGATGGTGCTTTAAAAAAAAAAAAAAAAAAAAATAATATATATAATATATATATATATAACAAATTTTGCTGTAATTTTATTTGTGAACTTGCTCCCCCCAAAAAAAAAACAAACAATGTCTCCCGCATAAAACAAGTCCTAATACAACCGCATCACTTAAAAGATAAAAAAAAAAGTTCTGACTGTTGAAACGCAGGGAGGCAAAAACTACAACATTTAGCTGCGTCATTAAGGCCTTTTCAAGGCTGGTGCTTAAAGGATTAAAAAATTTAAGAACTGGGCTGCAGGTGGCCAAATAAAAAAAAAATAAAAATCTGGTTCTCTCCTTCCCCCAGCGCTACATCTCTCCGGTCTTCAGTTTTCATTCTTCTACTTCTGTATTAACAAGTCAAAGCTGTGTCTGCTGATTTGCTGCCTCGGTCACATGCCTCTACCTATGTCACTGTTTAGAAGTGATCAGCTCCGTAAATGAGAGGCATGCTTTACACGACCCATTGATTTCGATAGGAATCAGCGGTGTTCTCTTTTTCACGTGTATTTTCTTTCCAATTCCGTGCATGTTTTTGCCATCGAAGCCGATAGGGTGGTCAAAATCTGCACACAATCCACGTGTCTTTATTTTTACATGAACTCCATGCAGGTTTTTCTTCACGGAAAGCTGTGCTGTGATAACTTACCCTTAAGAGATCCCTTTGTTTTGGTTTGCAGATACATTTTTAGGAATGAAAAGAAAGTGGGAATTCAAGAACTTGGGCCACGATTTACATTGAAGCTGAGGTCTCTTCAGAAGGGAACGTTTGATTCCAAGTATGGTGAATACGAGTGGGTGCATAAGGTAAGAGAGATGACTGAGGAATGCTTCCTATTCCAGGTCAGGAGCACCATAATCCATAAAGGGGTTTTGTCATTTGGAGCTGGTCACGCTTGTGCAGCTCTTCACTATTCATGTCTATGTGAGTACTGAATATAGCAAAGCGTGCTTGCTTGGCTATATATGGAACTGCCATAGAAAAGAACAGGAGGACATGTACAAGCGTGACCACCTCCCTGTTCTCTGAGACTACATTTCTTCTATTGATTTCTGTGGGTGCACCACTTTCACATTGGATATCCTTTGGATACCACAGATGGAAAGCATAGCCCCATGTCAGTGGCCTCTTGATGGATTTTTTTTATCTTTGTGTATAGGAATGCTCTGCTAGGTGAGCCATCCCCCAGACCACCAATGGGTTTCTGGTGGACCAAAAAAGGGGCGGGATCTGTGCTAACTCTGCTCCAAATGGGCAGTAAATCAAAAAAATACCTACAAAACGGTTCAATTTGAGATGGGTACAAGTTCCAAAACGCGTGTATAGAGCAAAAACTAAATATATGGAAAGTGCACTAATAAAATTTAACCTTTATTAAAAAAATATTAAAAATAAATATTTAAGTGAAAAGTCACAGTTTAATGTAAAAATGATCACAACAGCTCTGGACATATGGTGGTAGGAAAATTATATGTAGTAAAGACAAAATGTAGGAGGGAAAGGTAAAGTACCACCTAAGGTGAAACGGACCATAAAGTAGATCCCTACTAAAGATCCTACCTGAAAAATGCAGACTATACGTCCTGAAAAGGGAAACGATCCCGCCAGGAACCTATTCCTACCACTAAGTCCTAATAACTACCTTACCACAGGAATGTCACAGACAAAACGTACTCTATATATTTCAAAAAATATAATAACCTATCACCTTAAAATATTTATAATGTCGCACCATATACCGCAATATATAACAAGATTGCAACAAAAATATTGCAGCATTCAAAATGGTGCACAAATCATAGGTACCGCCGATGTAATGCACTTACGGTACCGTAAAGTGCCACATGGTTCGGGGGCTGTGCAGTCCTATTCGGGGGGCAGTCTTTCTCCCCCCCCCCCCCCCCAGCCCCCTCCAATATCCTGCCAGGTTGTACAGACATGCTCTAAATATTGCATCATTGCTGCCAATAGGTATTAGATGAATGGCTTGAATCCCTGCCTTCTCTATATAGAGTCAGGCTGTCACTGACATGTGGTTTTGGACACTTTTGCAACCAATTTTTATGATCAAATGCGTCGCTCATGGCGGTGGCTCCGTACTGCAAATCTGAGGGGTTTCTTTGTGCAGCTCTGTTTCGTGTTCAGAGGGATTTTTCCATGGAAGCTGTGATCTCTACAAGGGTAGGTTCACAAGATAGTGTCAGCGCTGAAAAAGAGTGGTTTTCTCGTTTCAACAAGGAAACAATCCAGGCTGCCTGAGGTGGATTTTTGCCTCGGGCCCTTTATTATTATCGACACGTAACTCGCGTCAAATAATTGATTTGTCAATTATCTGACGGCACAGACCACATGTGGCGATGATGCTCGTGCAAAATCGGCGGTGTCTGAACGACAACGCTCATTTTACATAGGGCACAGTGTAAATCACTTCACACTCGGGACACGCAGGCCAAGGGAGTCTTGGCGGAAGGATGTTTGGCCGCTTTAGAACGAAATTGTCAGGAAGTTACTGGCTTCGCGGGTGGCTGCTTGGACCCTGAGGAACGGGGGTACTTCACCGCCACAAGTCTCGAGGAGAATTCTCGAAAGGATTGAAAATGTTTCCTACGCGACCGCTGCCGCACAGGACGATTTTGAGGGAGGAGGGAACTGAAATGATTCCCTCCAGACGCTACCGAAAAAGTCTGTGACCGTAAAAGGGGAGAGCAGTAAGAGTCGTTTTGGAGCCTGAATCAGTCAACCAAGACTTTAAGCACAGAGAGTGCCGGACGGCCACTGCATTAGCAGATGCTCTAGCAGCCAGGTGAACCGAATCGAGAGAGGCCTTGTAGAGAAATTTAGCGGCAGGCAAATTCCAATAGCTCTTCTGTGGTGATGGCCTATGCTGCAGCTGTTTGGCCCTGGCTGTGAAGCTTGACTGACCCAGGAAGAAGCAAAGGACGGCTGCAGGTCAGCCCCAGAAGCTTCAGAAACCTTCAATCCGCTTGTCAACGTAATCTCGCAGCGTCGCTGCCGCATCCGAGAGGAGAATGGTAGTGTTCCTTGCAAAGTGTAAGACCAGGGCAGCAACAGAGGGAACTCCTGACCACTAATTCCACAGGAAAAGGAAAAAGGGTATTAAAGGGGTTGTCTCACTACAAGGATTGCTGCTTTTTATGTTAAAGATCTTGCAAAAACAAGTCACTTTGCAATATGTGTCCATTATCAGTGTCCTACCTATTCCTAGATATCCCCCGTGTAAAGGGCTCATAGCTCCTCGGTGTCGCTATAGCTACAGATCCCTTTCAATCTCTCCTGATAAGGCTGTCCACGCTGGTTGCTATAGCTACAGACCTTGCTTCTACTGCGAGCCTAGTGAACAGTAAACACGCCCCTGAATTCAAATTGAAGCCAAGAAAACAGGACTGAGGTGAGATGAATCAATGTAGTGAGACGACCCCTTTAAGCCATCTGGTAGGAAATTAATGCCTGTCGGGATGCTTCCACTTCCGGGAAACCAGTTCCTCCAACTTTGGGTGAGCCGGGAATACCAAAATGTTACTGTTTGCCACACTTAAGAGACCTCTTCCTGAGAGGGAGAGACCTCCTCAACCTTATAGGGGTGATCCGGGATCTAACAATGCTCGTTGGTCTGTCTGGGCGTGAGTAAAAAAAAAAATAGAAGATAAAACTTATCTCCCAGGCGCCGCTATTCAGTCCCGGCACAGGTCTGTTCATCACTGTTGAAGCAGTGAAAGGTCTTCATTCACGTGACAACTGCAGCCAATTACAGGCCACAGAGGTCATGCAGGTAACACTGGCCTGTTCGTTGGGCTGCACTGTCCACGTGAACGATGAACGTTCATTGCTTCCTTCCAGGATGTACGTCGCGGCAACCGGGACTGAACGGGAGCGTCCGGGAGGGAAGTATGAGTCTTCTATTTTTATTCATGCCCTGATGGACCAATGAGCGTTGTTGGATCCTGGAACATCCCTTTAATATGAAGGAAGTCTCTGACAGCCCCTATGAGAGATTGAACAGCAGCTTCCAATCTACCATCCCTTTCTGGCTGTGAATCAGAGGCCGGGCAGCAATGGCTGATGCTCTATGGCCAAGAATATACCCTGGGATAGTCAGGAAAGGTAACAACCGCTGAGGAGAGGAACTTAGCCCATTCCAGGGCCACTGACTTCTTATGGGAGGGGTCGGGCTCTGCGTCGGTCAGCTGGGAAGCTACGCGAAGTGCACATGTAGCGTTAGGCTGACCGCCTGCACAAGCTAAATAAGTCGCCGCTGCTTTAGGAGTGGGCGGCTTTGGCACATTGTCCTTGGAAATGGACATGGCAAATGGGACACAGAGCAGGTGACAAAAGGGTCAGTTTACCAACCATATGTGCTGCATCCTCCGGAGTAAGCAGGAGGTGTCTTGAAGAAACACCAGGAGTGAAATATCGGAAAAATGGCATCCAGAACAAGCCCGGGCTGTGGAAGGTCCTTCTAACGTCTTGAGCGGGTGTAGGAGCCGGGTGGGACGCCCAGATAAGGGTGCGGCCTAGGCCCTGAAAACCCTGAACGGCGCAACAGGCTGCCGGAAGGGTGTCGAAAGGTACCTGCAGCTCCTAGGAGTGAGAACAAAGACCCCTCAAGGGAACAACCACAACGAAAACGGTGCAGTATCGCAGTGGACCATCAGAGGGACCACAGAGGAACAAAAATGTCCCTGTTTCCCCATGGAGAATGACTGAAAAACTTTGATGGAATGTAAAAAAGTGCAGGGCCGCTGCAAGGAAAAAATGGGAGACAAAACCCCAAACAACCCTGAAACGGACGGAGGTGGGAAACTCTCCTACCCGACGTCCTCAGACGTGCGCGGAATCGCCCCTATGATGGTAGAACCGAGTCACCGCTGCATCGCGGGGTTACCAGATCCAAAAGACAACCGTGGAGATGGTACGTACGTAAGGAGAAACAGACACCAACTGTTTGGTTTCCGGACACCCTCAAGGGGGGCATCACAGTCATGGGACGACCATGTTCCCCCCCCCCGACAGGTGAGGAGAAACTCCATCTCCTGTAAGGGAAAATAAAACTAAAATAAAAAATGCAGCAGACCTCTGTAGCCGCGGCTACCTCCTATGACAGAGGATCTCCAAATCCAGGGGTAAAAAACTTGCATCATTCCCACGAAGACTCATGGCTGTACTAGCTCAATAAGGGCTTCTACTAATACGGATCAAGAGGGTCCTTAATACTATGCCCATGTGATACTTCAGTTTTCTTGTTAATAAATTTGCAAAAATATCTACATTTCACAGAGGGTTTTGATTCCATACGAGATGGTGATGTGGGGGGGCAGAGTGTACAGGTCACATTGAGCAAAAATGAACTTTTAGGATCTTACTAAATGGCTGTCAAAATGATACAAAGTTGTGAAAAAATTAAGGGGTCTGAATAGTTTTTTCCATACCACCTTGTAGTGTGGTGTGTGTGTGGTGTGTGTGTTGTGTTGTGTGTATATGTGAGTATATGTGTGTGTGTGTGGTGTGTTTAGTGTGTGTGGTGTGTGTAGTGTGTGTGTGTGTGTGTGGTTATGTGTGGGTGTGTAATGTGTGTGTGTATGTGTTTGTGTATGTGTGTGAGTATGGTTTGTCAATGTGTATGTGAAGGTGGTATGTGTGTGTGTATGTGTGTGTGAAGTTATGTGTGTGTTGTATGTGTGTTGTGTATGTGTGTGTGTATGTGTGAGTGTAATTTGTGTTGATGTATGTGTGTGTGTGTATTGTGTGTGTGTATGTGTGTGTGTGTATGAGTGGTGTGTATGTGTGTGTGTATGTTTGTGTAGTGTGTATATGTGTGTGTGTATTTGTGTGTGTAATTGTGTGTGTATGTGTTGTGTATGTGTGTGTGTATGTGTGTGTATGTGTGTGTGTAGTGTGTGTGTATGTGTGTGTGTATGTTGTGTTGTATGTGTGTGTGTATGTGTTTGTATGTGGTGGGTGATGTGTGTGTGTATGGGTGGTGTATGTGTGTGTTGTAATTGTGTGTGGTGGTATGTGTGTTGTGTATTGTGTAGTGTTGTATGTGGTTGTGTATGTGGGTGTTGTAGTGTGTGGGTGTATGTGTGTGTGTGTATTGGTGTGTTTGTATGGTGTGTGTATGTTGTGGGGTGTGTTGTGTGAGTGTGTGTGTGTGTATGTGTGTGTGTGTATGTGTGAGTGTGTGAATTTGTGTGTGTGTGTGTGTGTGTATGTGTGTGTGTGTGTATGTGTGTGTGTGTGTGTGTGTGTGTGTGTATGTGTGTGTGTGTATGTGTGTGTGGGTGTGTGTGTGTGTGTATGTGTGTGTATGTGTGTATGGTGTATGTGTGTGGGGTGTGTATGGTGTATGTGTTATGTGTGTATGTGGTGTAGTGTGTATGTGTGTATGTGTGTAGTGTGTATTTGTATGTGTGTGTATTGTGTATGTGTGTGTGTGTGGTGTGTTGTGTGTGTGTTGTGTGTGTGTGGTGTGTGTGTGTGTGGTGTGTGTGTGTGTGTGTGTGTGTGTGTGTGGTGTTTGTGTGGTGTTGTGTGTGTGTGTGTGTGTGGTGTTGTGTTTGTGTGTATGTGTGGTGTTTGTGTGTGGTGTGTGTTGTGTGTGGTGTGTGTGTGTGTGTGGTGTGTGTGTGTGTGTGTTGTGGTGGTGTGTGTGTGTGTGTGTGGTGTGTGTATGTGGTGTGTGTGTGTGTATGTGTGTGTGTATGTGTGTGTGTATGTGTGTGTGTATGTGTGTGTGTATGTGTAAATAATGAGGCCCGTCACTGTATAGGGCTAAACCCTGATGGCCAGAGATTGGTGGCCTAAAAAACTTCTGCCACTTTGCGTGCACATGAATGGTAACGCCTAAATGTAGTGAAGCCGGTGACTTTATTGCTCTGTTTTGTTCTCTGCTCTTATAGCGACACGAAATGGACTCCAACAGGAGAAAATTCCACTTATAAAGAGACTTTTCATCCTCTGCCTGGAACATCTGCAGAACTGTACAGCCGATTCCTCCCACGTAGCGCCCTCCAGTGAAAGGCGGACAAAACAGACTCCATCAGTGGAATTATTTCTCCTAGCATCATGGACGGGATCACGTCTGATGCATTTGTTGTTTTCCCTCCAGAACAATATTCTGCTTGCTGGATCAAGTGCACATTAAAGTGGTACTCCTATCTGTAGCTACAGGATAGATATATCTGAATGATGTTGGACCCGCATCCATCTCAAGAACAGGGGTCTTTGTCCCTCATTTGTGCCTTGACCAAGAATGGGCACCCTCTGTGCTTGGAACAGAGCTGCACCTGTGGAAGTGGGGGGGGGGTGGGGGGTGGAGAGGACTTACATCTATTAGACATTTATGGCATATGTAGACATGCTAATGGGAATACCCTGTTAAAGGGAACCGGTCACATAGGTTTTGCCCCCCCCCCCCCCCTTGCTGAGGACAGCACCAGCTAATTATAGGCATGCTGGTTCCAGCGGTGCTCCCTTTATTCTGTAAGGTGCAGCAGGTTCAGAGCATTTATTGCTCAAATCTGGCAGTTTTCAGCCTGTTCTGCCCGAGAAGAGTCCAGTGTAGTGTTAGCTCCACCCACCAGGTTTTTCTTAGAATAGATGGAAATCTGTTACTTGAAGGTGGGTGGGTGAGACGAATACCTGCTTATGAATAAGCTGGACTCCTCTCTGGCAGAACAGGCTCTAAATTGCCAGATTTCAGCATTAAATGTTCTGAAACTCCAGCATCTTACAGAATAAGGGACACACAGCGCTGGAAACAGCAGGTCTGACACTAGCTTGTGCTGTCCTCAGCAAGAGGGGCATAACCTATGTGACAGGTTCCCTTGAAGGTGTGACAATTTGTTATCCAGGCACGCTATCTCCTCGAGTTCTGTATCTGGAAACTCCTGCTTTATAACAGAACAATGTTAATGTGTTTCATATCATGTTTATACATGTTGGGTGGTGGCTGTAAAAGGCCCGTTAACTTCATTTCAAAACTAACTTGGGTAATTCATTAAAGGTTGTAGCCAGGTCCGTACAGATCACGTGGGCCACGCCGGTCTCTTCTAAGATCAGAACACGTAATAAATCTTGACTGCGGCATGATGGAAAGTGGTTGTGGAATATAAATATATTTACAGCATTGTGAGGTGGCTTACATTTTAATGACAATGTACAAATCGATGAAAGGACAGGACACATCTCTTGTGATCTTTTTACCCCCTTGGATGTCCCAACCACAAAAGCATTCTTTAAATTGTGGAGGAAAGAAGGTTTCACCATCATCACAGAGAGGGATTCTTTACTGTAAGAGTGGTGACATTACAGAGCTCAGTGCCAAAAGAGGTTATGTTGGTGGATTCTTTAGTGGCACAGTAAAGAACCCACTATCACAACCCCTTGTGGCTCCGGGTGCCAAGAAACACGCTCTACAAACAGGTTTGGGGCCACAAGAAGTTGTGATGGTGGATTCTTTACAGTGAGAGCGTTAACACTAAAGAATCCACCATCACAACCTCTTGTGGACCACTGCTCTCACAGTAAAGAATCCACTATCAAAACCCCTTTTGTGCTGGGGGGGGGGCGCTAAGTGGCAATCCCCCCCCCCGCGAAAGCGGTTGGGCCACAAAGGTGATAGGGTTTTTTTATGGAGAGCGGTAACGCTAAAGAATCCACCACCACAACCCCCTGTGGGCCCCAAGCTCATAGGGTCACTGCTCTCTCCTTAAAGAATCCACTTTCACAACCTCTTGGGCGCCATAGTGTCACTGCTCTCACAGAACAGAACTCCGGGCCACAAGTGGTTGCGATGGTGGAGTCATTCGACAAGTTCAAGAGGGGTTTAGATGGCTTGGAAAATATAATAGCACAGGTGATGGGAACTGAATTCTGCAGCGAAGATGTTGATCCAGGGCTTATTCAGATTTGGGAAGGAATTTTTCCTCTTGTTTGGGACAATTGGTATCCACCTCATGGGGGAGGGGAGAAGGTTTCCTTCCTCTGGATCAACACTGTAGGGTTACATAATGGACTTGAGTTTTTTTGCCCAACCCCAAACGTGTTTAGAGATCAATTTCACAGTACGCATGTGGATTTTCTCCACTTATGATAGATGCCTAGGCTAAAATACACAGCAGAAATAGGACAACCGCAGATTTGTCTTTTATTAATGTGGCCCCAACTGATCTTCATGGACACCACCGCAATAATTGCCCTGCGCAGGGGTCTTGCTTTATACATCTATCACATGTAAAAGAACAGCGTGCCTCTGACTGGTGCGTATTCCTGCTCAAGCCCCTGGGACACTTTAGATTTACTTTTTTCACTTGTAGTTTTCAGTGTAAAAATGTCTAATTTTTTTTACCAGGGCCGTGGAGTCCCGATTTATCAAAAAGGGACCGCTCCGCTCCCAAAAAATTTTTAATAAGTTGGGCCATTTTGTTCGTGCAAAGGCAAGAGGAATTGGGGGCCGCCAGTGTACTGCCCTATATCTTCAGCCTCACAAAAGAGGAGGTAATTGATGACAGGGAGGCAAAGCGCTGCCCCAGGGGGGAAGATTCTGCTCCCAGGGCAAAAAGATTGCAGCAAAATTTTTCAACCTGTTTTCAAAGAAGAAGAAGAAGCGTTTAAACCATTCATAAAAAACTGACTGTGGCTGAGGCAATTCCTTTATACCCTGACATTTTTAAAGAGGATGTTTGCCCTTGTGGTCACCGCTTTGCGCCCAATCCCAAGTTTGGTTAGAGAGGCCGTTCTCTAGCCTGGAAAATAATGAGATCAGATGTGAGGTTATGTGTGCAGGATCTGATGGAGGCAATACTATTTATCAGAAAACAAATTCAGTGACTCCACAAATGTTCCTGCAGTGTTTTGCATATTTTACAATTTTTTTGTGTCCTAAAGTCATGTCCAATAAATTTTATTTTACACGACAAGCAAAAATGGTAACAATTTTTTTTGAAATTGTGACTTTCAGGCTCCATATTTTCCCCATACACTACAGCTTTGTACAGGAGGCTACTGTAATTTTATATACAGTCATCTTACCTGTCTTATACATAAATTTGACTTGCAAGTATTTAGCATCCTAAAAATCAAGTGTTAATTTTTATTATTGTGTTCGGATTTGGTAAATTCACCTTTTGGTTTTCAGCTCTGCCTGACTCCTTCTGGGCTCTGAATCAGATTCAAGCAGGTCTTGACCAAAATCTGATCCCAGGTCTCTTCACACATTCCAATGTTGGTGCGGACTGGACTTAGATAAAAATTTACAGCTTTTCTTCAACTCTACCCACAAGTGCTCAAAAGATCAAAACTTTTGTTACCCTTTTGCTTGTCAGTGTCTTTTCTACCTAAATAGCTTGATTATTGTATCATAAGGTGATAAACAGCCAGATGTTACCATTTTACTACAGTAAAGTCATCACTTAAACATGCGCCGTGTATGAGGGAGTCGGAGGTTTGGGAAATTGAGGAGTCGGGGCTTCGGCTTGCCGACTCCACAGGCCTGTTTTTTACACATCAGAATGGGATTTTTTTTTTAAAAAAAGTGCTATTCTAACCTTTGGCCAGTTCCTCTTTTTTTTTTTAATTTTGCAAAATAAATGAATTGGAGACTTTCAGTCACAATTTAAACAAATCCACAAAACAAAGGCCTTTTCTAGGACTAAATTCATGACGAACCCTAAAAGGATGTTCACACGGCGGTTTTTGAAGTGTAAATCTACACTTCAAAATCGGCTTCCAAAAACCTGATTAGAGGCGTATTTCGAAAATTTCATTTTGGATTTTATGAGCGAAAGACACCTCAAGAATTAACGTCATTTATTTTCACGGCCGTAATTGCGTCCAAAAAACGGCTCACGATTACGCTTGTGAAACCCGCTTTGTGTGAACGACAAGGCGCATTTTACATTATAGTCAATGAAGAAAAATTTAAAGCTGTTATGAGGCAGATTTTGGGCCGCTAAAAACATCGTGTGAACATACCCAAAGGCCAGGGTCTGACTGTTTGCTAGCTCCATGTGGTTGCCAATGGCTGCAAGAATTTGCTGGTGAAGTTTGGTTGCAGTGTTTTTCCCACAAGGATGGACAACATGATTTGTCATAGGGGGAAATGTTACAATAATAAAAAAAAAAAAAAAACCACAACTTACCATTGCTATACTATTATAGAAAATGTTTTTTCTTTGGCAAACTAAAGTGTGAAAGTGGCCTTATGGGAAGAGTAATGACAGAACCTTATGTTATCCAAGCTCAACTTATTTAACCCTCCAAAGTAAAAGGGGTCCTTAAAACCACAGAAATTTGGCTTTAACAGAAGGGGAAAGGTAAAGACTATTACCAAATACATTGCTATTCTGCTTGCTTCCTTTCAGACTTATCTCCTGCATATGTACACAAGCTGCCCCAGGTTACTCAGACTATAGCTGAGAACAGTCCCTGATGCTAGAAGTTGTAGTTGCAGGTTAACAATAGAGGAACCGGAGACAAGATACATTTGTGATTAGACTCTCTTTTCTTTTAAGTGTTCCCCCATTTTATTTTGAATTTTTGCCACAAAAATTTACGATAGTGTTTCCTGGGGACAGGAGTTATATCCTAGCTGCCGGAGTCACAGGGTAAAGCTGGGTTCACACCTGTATTTTTGTGCATAAAACACACGTTTTCCATGTGACAAAATATGCTTTAAAACCACATCATTTTTTTTTTATGGGAATAAGCACCACTCAGTGCTTTTTTATGCATCTTGATGTATTACATAATGTAAGCAGCATGAGTGGACATATATTCTTGGTGTATGAGTTTTATGGGAGATTGCAAAAAAAAAAAATTACCTTGACACGCGACGGGTCAAAGACATGCATTAAATAAAATGAAGTTGGCTGCAGGGAAAAAAAAAACTGCATAAAAAGAAAAATTGTGCATAAATGATGTATTTCCCTTTAACACTTAAAGGGGCCATGGTTACAGCAGGAAAAGGGTTGCCATGTCAGTTTGGGGAAACCCTTTTTATACATTGCCTATAAACCTGAGATCTGAATAAACTGTGAAGGGCACTGATCGGATCGCTTCCCACCATGTCCTCTACAGCAGTGATTTTCAACCCTTTTTCCGCGACACAAAAGCGGGTGTGCCGCGGGAAAGTTCCCCAAACTATGGGGCGCCCCGTGTTTTGTTCAGGGCCGTTCCTAGGGGCGGGCAGGGCGTGCGGTCGCCCAGGGCGCCGAGGCTCCGCTCACCCGCAGGGGGCGCCGCGGTCGCCCTGCCCGCCCGGAGGAGCGCCCCTGACTGCGCGACTGTTTTATAACAGCCGCGCAGAGCCAGCAGCTGCAGGGAGGAGGTGGGACGGATCGTTCCTGTCCTGACTCCTCCCCTGTATCAGCATCACAGGGGCGCACAGCTCTCACACGCGCGCCCCCTGTGACGCTGGGTCTCCTCGCTGGCCGCTCTGCCGCCGCTGAGACCCCGGGGAGGTGCGTGCCGCGTAGGCAGCGTGATGACGTCACCCCGCTTACACCGCTCTGCCGCTCGCACTGCTGGGCGGCTCCGGGGCGGGAGGCGCGGACCCAGGTGAGTAATGTTTTGTTATTTTATAATTACTTTACAGGGGGCATCACTGGCTACAAGAGGGGCATCCCTGGCTACAAGAGGGGCATCCTGGTTCAAGAGGGGCATCACTGGCTGCAAGGGGGGGGGGGGGGGGATGGTATCACCGGCTAGAATCGATATTATTAACTATATGTATAATATGTACTGTTTTAGTGTCATTTTGTGCCATTTTGGTTGGTGGTGTGCCCCGGGATTTTTTTAAGTGTCAAAAGTGTGCCGCGGCTCAAAAAAGGTTGAAAATCACTGCTCTACAGCATAAAACATCAGGTGCCCAGTCCCCATCTATTGGGCCACATATATAAATGCCTTAGCATGTTATGTGGTCATCCAGTTACAAAACAGACACAGGACATGCTCATTCATAGATGTATTACATCTTTCAGTTTACTCCACCAGGACCCTAAAATTTGCACTAGACTGCAAATGTGGACTCCATGGACAAGAATGCTTTAGTTCCTATTGTTTTGTACATTGAGGTTGCATCCGGACCGCTGCGATACACCTGTATTCTTTGCATATTATGGCTGCAACACTCAGACCCCTAATGTCAATCTGAACATTTCTATCAGCACTAGGATTGTAGGAATCGAAATTCAAATTTTTTTAGCTGCAGGGGTCCTGATTTTGCACATTGGCATGACAAGTTCATTCGGAGCCTCCATCACAATAGGTCCAACTGGACAACAATGGCGCGCAGCGAGACACATTAACATGGGTCCCCAACGTTGCCATCATTTCAATGAAACAAAAAAAAAAAAAAAAGGTCACAATCTGCCTGGGTCACTTGGCCAGATTATAAGCCCAAAGATGCCATAATATACAGGCAGTCCCTGACTTACATCTGTCCCCTAGTTACAAAGGGAGACTTAAAGGCCGTGTTCACACGGCTTATTCACGGCGGATTTGTGAGCCGTATTGAGCGCACAAATCCGCCGTGAATACGGGGCGGGCCGGGGGCGGGGCCGGAGCGCGGCGGGGGCGCCGCTCCCGACACCATAGACAATGCATTGTTTACGGCGCGTATGCGCCGTAAATAATGTGCATGTCACTTTCTCCCCCCCCCGCGGCGGATTCGCCGAGCGGGGAGGAGCGACGGAATCCACTGTTCTCTTGAGAACTGTGGATTATCATAATGACTGGGACGGATTGGCGCCGTACTGAAGCGCAAATCCGGCGCGCAGTACGGTGCCAATCCGCGGCAAAATAAGCCGTATGAACGAGGCCTAAGGATTGCTTTTTATTTTAAAGATCTTACATTGCAAAGTGACTTTTTTTTTTTTTTGCATGTCAATTAACAGTATCCTACTTATTCTGAGATATCCTCTCTTGTATGGGCTGCATCAGCTCCTCAGGTCGCTATAGCTACAGACCTGTTCAATCTCTCATGATAGGCTGCCAGAAATGGTCGCTATAGCTACAGACCTGGTTTCCCTACTGCAGCCTAGTAGAAGCCAGTAAACACGCCCCTGAATTCAAAATGAAACCAAGAAGACAGGACTGAGGTGAGATGAACCAATGTAGGGAGACAACCCCTTTAAGGGCTTGTTCACACGGAGTTTACACTCCGTGTTACAAGCGCTTTTCAGATCCGTCTTGGGGTCTACTCTGTCGGTCCCCAAGACGGATCTAACAATTAGCAGTGAGATTATCACTGCTGTCTATGCCGAACACGGAGCGGCGTTCACATGAGGGATCGCCGCTGTGTGTTTCAAAAGCGCAGCTCCGCCTTGAAAAGAATTGCATGTCAATGGAAACACGCAGTGGTAATCCCTCATGTGAACGCCGCTCCGTGTTCAGCGCAGGGAGCAGTGAAAATCTCGCTGCTAATTGTTTAGATCCGTTTTGGGGACGGACAGTGCGGACCCCAAGATGGATCCAAAAAGCGTTTGTAACACAGAGTGTAAACTCCATGTGAACAAGCCCTAAGAACAAACCTCCAGTCCCCATCTTGTTCGTAACCCGGGGACTGGCTGCACTTGTGAGATACTAGTCTGTGGGGACTCCATATTCTAGCACAGCGCCACCAATGCACTATTGTCTCTGCTGAAATGATTGACCCCCTGACGGAAACTCATCGAGCCTCGTTATAGTCAATGGGGTCAGTCAGCCTGGAGCCTCCATTACAGAGGCCGAATCCATTACAAGACAGTCATCAATGGAGCCTTGCACCCCACCGCCTACAGTGGCGTCCATTATGTTAAAGGAAAAGACGGCGCTGCACTATTTTTCCCATATTTTTGGATGGAGTCTGTGACCAAAGCTCCCAATGCAGATGTGAACCGGCCCCAATACCAATTCTAACAATTAGGTTGCATCACGGCTGTGGGAATAAAGCCCAAGGCGGCGGCGCATCAGTCCACACCGAGGAAAAGGTAAAGGAAACAGGTTTATTGTGATTAGTCACCAGTGTATAAAATAAAGGCTTTAAAAAGGATAAGAAAGAAAAAACGCAAATGACTGCAAATCGCTCACAATGGAGAGGTAGATGTTAAACTTCTGTGGATAGAAATGTACAATAGGAAACTTGGCACATCCCGTGGGTCAGCTTAGTCGTGTTAAACCGAGGTGGTCCTGCAGAGCAAACTGTGATCCGGCTAAGGTTACATCTGAAAGGAAGCAGAGACAAGATGGCGGTAAGACAAGGTTCATGCAGCATTCTGGAACGTTCTAGTCGTTACTCTGCGTTTCGAGCCAAGAATTGGCACCAAATGGCCTCTGAATGTACGAGCTCTGAACAGAGGGCTGACTCCCTTCCCGTCACAGGGACTTTGGTTTACATCACATTAGTTCTTTCACCCCCCCACCTTCTAAGGCCGGGTTTACACGGCGACAGTGGCACATACATGTGCACATCGCTATACACCTGCTGTTGAGATGTTGAAAGTACGTGCTGGCCAGTGCGTACTTTCAACAACGTTCTGGCCCGGCTCCCTTTTACGTCGGGTTATAGCACTCCATGAATGCTATAATTTTACCGTATTTGCAACCGTGTGAACATACCCTAAGAGCCATAACTTTTGTTTTTCTATCTACATAGAGCACAGGTGTCAAACTGCAGCCCTCCAGCTGTTGGGAAACTACAACTCCCATCATGCCTTTGTATAATCTATAACCGTGGGCATCATAGGAGTTGTAGTTTCCCAACAGCGGGAGGGCCGCAGTTTGACACGCCTGACAGAGGTATGAAAGCTTTCTTTTGCAGGACAAGAAACTGTTTAAAATGTCTTCCTGCCGCTTGGTCATATTTTTTGGCTCTAATTTTTTTTCCTCTCCACCTAAGTGCCAAGAGCCAGAACTTTTTTTTTTTTAATTTTTTTTTTTAATATACACAATGGAAAAAGAAAAGGAGATGGCGCTCTATGTGAAAGTACGTCTTGTATTAAAAACAGATAAAATATTAAGATGCTCACCTATAGTGTTTGCGAACTA
>JAODAL010050655.1:0-27245 GCA_025379985.1 Phyllomedusa bahiana
AACTTCTGGTCCAATACCCCACCGCCTCATTCCCCACTTACCCCACATAGGTCTAATTTTAGGTACCGAAGGCTTAAAAGTGATGTCTTACATTTTTCCAGTCCCCATAACATAAAACGATGGGAATTTTTTGGTGCTGCAGGATTTTTTGGTCGTGGATGGGATTAATCCAAAAAAAAAACCCCTCAACCCCAAACCTTAAAATTAGGGTTATAGTTAATTTTCTTTTTTGGCCGATTTTCAGCAAAAAAAATTTACTCAGGTAAACCCAAACCAAAGCCCTCGATTTAGTTTAAAATTTACTTTGACCCAAATCTGAAGCTTAACCCCAAAGGGTAAGAAATTCCAGGGCCCCCCCTAGTTTGGGTGGAACCCCAAAGGGGGGGTTAAATTTTGGCCCCCAAATTTGGGTGGATCTTCTAGGCTGTATGGATGAAAAGAATAGAGAGCTGCACTTTCCCCAAGACTGGGGGCAGTAACACTATCCCAACGGTATATTTCTATAAATGGGACCTTACGTACAATCCAAAAAAGGTTGGAGATTACCCTGAAATATAGCCGTGGGGGATCTGTGACACCCAGGATAAAAGAAAAGACATAGACTGCAGCACCGTGATTATACATATATACCTTCTATGTTTTTTGCAAGATTTTTGAGTATTTCTGCACAATAAGTGAAAAATTAAAGGAAAAGTGTACAAACTACTAGATCTACATTTGTGTTCTCTTGTTTGCAGGTGACCAGAAAATAATAGCTCCTGCATTGTGCCCATTGGATGTATTCCCAATCAAAAAGAAGGTGCAGTAGTATGATATAATCATATCCTATCAGTGTAAAAGAGGTAACCCCAATGGCTGCGGGTCTACAATGGAGTCTTAAGCCAACCTTGGCCTAAGCATCTCTTCCTGAAAAAACACAAACCTCAAAGGCCAATGATTTCCCACATCATCAGTGAAAAATATTGTGATGTGGCGCTGAATTTGGGCCCCAGGCTTCATGGGGGGTTCAGCTGCTTTTTTTTTTAAAGCCTTTATGATCAGCACTTTTTAAAATGATGGAAAACCCATGAAAGAGCAGTATTAATGTACATTGAGGGGAGTATTATAGTTGTTATATTCTTGTACATTGGCAGTATTTAGTATTTTTCTTGTAATAGGGGGGGCCGTGTTTTAGTAGTTATTCCTTGTACAAAGGGGGGCGTGTTATGTAGTTTTTATTCTTTTTACATAGGGGGGCATATTAAGTGTTATATTCTTGTACATAGGGGGCAGTATTAAAAGTAGTTATATTCTTTACATAGGGGGCCCTATTACAGTAGTTATATTCTTTTCATGGGACAGTATTTTAGTAAATATTCTTTTTACATAGGGGCAGTATTATAGTAGTTTTTATTCTTGTACATAGGAGGCAGTATTATAGTGTTTATTCGCACTAGGGGGGCAGTATTTTGTAGATATATCTTGTACTTTGGGGCGTATTAAAAGTATTTTTTATTTTTGTACAAAGGAGGGCAGTATTTTATTATTTTTATCTTGCACATAGGGGGCAGTATTTTTAGATTATTCTTGTCATAGGGGCAGTATTCTTGTTATATTTTTGTACATAGGGGGGCAGTATTATAAGTTATATTCTTGTACTAGGGGGGGCATATTTAGAGTTATATTCTTGTACTGGGCATTGTTTAAGGAGATATTTTCCTTTTACATAGGAGGCATATTTTGTATTTATATTATTGTCAATAGGGGCAGTATTATAGCAGTTATATTTTTGTACATAGGGGGCAGTATTATAGTAGTTATATTTTGTACTAGGAGCAGTATTATAGTAGTTATATTTTGTTTCTAGGGGGGCAGTATTATTGTAGTTATTATTTTTTTGGGACCCCCCTAGGCGGGCAGTTTTATAGTGTTATATTCTTTTTCATAGGACGTATTTTTAGGGGAGTTTGTTCTTGACATAGCGGGGAGTATTATAATAGTTATATTTTTGTACATAGGGAGCAGATTATAGTAGTTATATTTTTGTACATAGGGGCAGTATTTACTAGTTATATTTTTGTACATAGGGGCAGTAAATTATAGTGTTATATTCTTGTACATAGAGGCAGTATTATAGTAGTTATATTCTTGTAATAGGAGGCAGTATTATAGTAGTTATATTCTTGTACTAGGAGCAGTATTATAGTAGTTATATTCTTGACATAAGGGGATCATTTTAGTAGTTTATTCTTGTACATATGGGCGTATATAGTAGTTAATTCTTGTAATAGGGGGGGAGTATTAACTATTATATTCTTGACATAGGGGGCAGTATTAAGTATTTTTAGTCTTGTACAAAAGGGGGCAGTATTATAGTAATTATAGCCCTTGTACAAGGGAGCAGTATTAATATTATTTCTTGTACAAGGGGGGTATTTTAGTAGTTTTTTCTTGTCATAGGGAGCAGTTTTATGTAGTTTTTTCTTGTACATAGGGGGGTTTTTTAAATAGTTATATTCTTTAATGGGGCAGTATTATAGTATTATTTCTTGACATAGGGCAGATTATATGTTATATTTTTCCTTTGGAGAGATTTTGTTTTCAAAATTTCTTTTTTTAAAATGCCCTCACTGTTATTTATGTCTAGGATCATTAGTAATTTTCATGAATTGTTACGGAGTATTAATTGTGAGCTCAGACATTGTTCCCCCCCTCCTTCAGAAACAGAGGGTTCCCCCCTATAAAAGTTTGGGTGCCATCTGTATTTTGTGGTAAATCAGGGGGAAAGAGTGGCATAAAAGCCGCTGACAATTTAGTTCTGTAATTCACGTTTCGTCATTATAGTCCTAAATGATACCTTTTGTGGTTTTTGGGGACAAATACACATGTTTAGAAGCTGCCAAACGCCATTTTCACCTTCCCCTTGAAGTTTTTTATTGACACAGCTGTTGTATGGCCACAAATGACCCAGAGTAAGAGACAATGGTGATTTAACTGAATTGTAAATGAGGCAAAAAATGTAATAACTTCACATGTAGAATAATGGTTAATGATAAAATGCCTTTTTTAACTTTCGTTTCGGGAAAAGGTTTCCCCTAGAAGATAGCATATTTTGTTTTTACAGACTTTGTTTTCTGTTACAATGCACGTAAAAATGACAAGTAAAACAATACGATTTATGCATTTTTTTGGATGTATCTGAGCACAAAATAAAAAGTTGCAAAAATATATACACCCTCTAAATTAGCAATTGTGTGAACACTGCAGTCTGACATTTCATGTGGATAAAAGTTTGCATCAACTATTACAGAAATGTGCAGGCATGATGGAAACCTTGCATATAGCCACAAGCATACACCTCCTCCCCAATCACATTAGTTTCCCGTCTGTCCTGAGTTACATCCTATATTAACTCCGAGTGCACTCACAATTCTGCTGGGGCAGTCATTGTGTACATACATTATTTCCCGTATGATCCGAGTTACTCCTGTATTATATCCAGAGCTGCAATTCCTTTTGTGGTGCGTCAAGTATCATACATACATTACTTATCCCGTACTGACCTAGTTACATCCTGTATTTACTCCAGAGCTGCAATATCCATTCTTGGTGCGTCATTAGATACATTTCATTATTATCCTGTAATCCAAATTCATCCTGTATTAACTCCAGAGCTATTTCCCATTCTCTGCTGCTGTCCCTTGTACATGCTTACTTATCCTTACTGATCCCGAGTTTCTCCATATTTTTTACTCCAGACTGCACTCACTATTCTGCTGGTGAGTCATGTATACTACATTAATTTCTTATCCCTTACTGATCCTGATTAAAACCTGTATTATACTCCGACTGCACTCATATTCTGCTGGTTTCATCACTGGGGTACATACATTTCTTATCCTGTATGATCTTGATTTATGTCCTGATTATATCCCTAGTGCACTCACTATTCGCTGGTGCAGTCACTGTTCATAATTTCTTTTTCCTTACTGATCTTGAGTTAATGTCCCCTTTTTATATCCAGAGCCTCTCAATTTTTTGCTGGTGCAGTCACTGTGTACTACACTACTTATCCTGTATGATTGAGGGTTTCATCCTGTATTGTACTCCAGAATGCACCATATTCTGCTGGGCGTCCTGTGTAAAACATTACTTACCTTTATGATCCTGAGTTTTCATCCCGTATTACCCTCCAAGCTGCACTACTATTTGCTGGGGCAGTCACTGTGTCATACATTACTTTCCTGTATGATCCCGAGTTTCATCCGTTTTTATACTCCAGAGTGCTCTCACTATTTCTGGTGCAGTACTGGGTCTACATTTTCTTATCCTTTACTGATACTGAGTTTCTCCCGTATATACTCCAGACTGCACTCACTTTCTGCTGGTGCAGTCACTTGAATACATTACTTATCCTGTACTGATCCCGAATTTTTTTCCCTGTATTACCCTCCAGAGCGGCACTCACTATTCTTCTGGTGCATTCACTGTGCAGACATTACTTATCCTGTACTGATCCTGAGTTACATCCTATATTATACTCCAGAGCTTCACTCACTATTGTGCTGGTGCAGTCACTGTACATATATTACTTATCCTGTACTGATCCTGAGTTACATCCTGTATTATACTCCAGAGCTTCTTTCGCTATTTTTTAGATCTCATAACTAGAATCTCCCAGTATTCCCCGCTGGTGCAGGGATCCTGTTTTTCTAAATACGGCCCAGTTTGCATGTGTTATGTTTATACATGGTTTGTAAAAATATTTTTTTGTATTATGTGTCTTTTTGCAGCACCTCTGGACAACTGGATCACCCTGGACATCTCCTCTGTAACCCTGTATTCTTCCCTCTCAGACTATGACACGGTGCAGATCGACGTGAACTCAGAGACCACGCTCCGTCCTGCTCAGAGCTATTGTCTATCAGGTGAAACTTTTTACTGACTGGTCTGTAACCCTTATGTCTGTTGCATTTCATGGCAAGTTAGAGGGAGCCCGGGTTGTCCTTCTGTGCATTCTGCAGTCTTGGTATGTGATTGTGCGCCACCCTGACTGCAGCTAGCATCAACAGACTCGGACTGTTTCAGTTTTGGCTTCCATGAACAGCAGTTGTGTCTGCTTACAGATCCCCAGAGCAGCTAGCATGAGATGGACTATTACCCACAGCTGTGCAGACAGTGGCTACTTTAGACTAAAAGATATAATTTGGCTCTGCACATTCAAAAATCTTTTTCTTGAAAAAAATTATTATAGGTGCACACTGGTGCGGCAGTAATATACATACACATTCCAAATGCCAGTAGCACACTATCAACTAAAAAAACATCCAAGGTACATAGGAATATTTGAAAAAAGCATTTCTGCTACTAGGGATACATGAAAATTTGGGGTTTTTAGTTCACACTTTTGATCAAAACTGCTTCAGCCCACATGCCGATTTCATCAAGGGGACCCCAATGCAGGTGGGTCCTAGCACTAAACGTTACCTCTCATTGGAGCCTGTTCAGACTTCCATACTTCAGGGAGTGAAAGAACCAGCTAACTGAGCACACTGCACTGATTTAAAAACCTGTGAAGGTGGGCGGAGTGCAAAAAGCCAATGAAGGCAGCCACTCCTCCATACATAGACTAAAAGACAATATTTGGCTCTGCACATCCAAAAACCTTTTTCTTGAAAAAAATGAGTATAGGTGCACACTGGTGCGGCAGTAATATACGTACACTTTTGATCAAAACTGCTTAAGCCCACCTTAAGCAGTTTTGATCAAAAGTGTGAACTAAGAACCCCAAATTTTCATGTATCCCTAGTAGCAGAAATGCTTTTTTCAAATATTCCTATATACCTTGGATGGTTTTTTTAGTTGATGGTGTGCTGCTGGCATTTGGAAAGTGGCTACTTTAGGGCCTCATGAGAGTTAAGGGCCCAGCTAAGATCTCAGCCTAGATCTCAATCTATTGACCTAAGGGATGAGGGTGGGACAATAGCCAGGCTTTTCTTTTCATGAAATAGTTATGGGTGCATGAACCGGCTCCAGTAAAGGGGGCCCAGTTTGATTTTTTTTGTCATGGGGTTCCCTGTCCGCTCTGTACATCCCAGCCAAATCCTTGCAGGTTATGACTGCGGGAACACATCATGTAGCTCACTGTGTTCTGCCTAGTGCACCATAGGTGTTGTAGAAATGTCCGGCACACTTGTTTAAGTGCAGAGCCATCTTAACAGCATTATGGGCCCCCCAGGCATAACACTGCGGTGGGCCCTGCCCAAATACATGACATTACAGTAGGCCATGCCTCTTGCCACCATCAAGCACACTCATATTATCATGCCACTTACTGTATGTCTGGACACCAGCAGCCTGCAGCCTACAAGACTAATTGGCAGGGCAGGAAGCCTTTGGCTCCCTCTTCTGCCATAGTTTTTAACTGTTTGCACAAACAGTTAAGTAAGCAAAACCAGTCAAAGGATCTAGGGTATGTGTTTTGTATTCCTAGGAAATGTGTGCACCACCTGGGCCCCCATAATTATGGGGCCCCCAGCAGGGCCGGGACAAGGCATTTTGGTGCCCTAGGCAAGTACAGCCAATGGCGCCCCCCCCTCACCCCCCAAAAAAATGCCCCCCCCACACTAATTCCTCTCACGCCTGCGCCAGGTCCTGTCACTAATTTTCTGCATATTCCACATAGCTCCCGTCCATCTCCTCAGCAGTCACTGCACAATGAAAATCAGCCCTGACAAATTTGCTTTTTCAAAATCGCTCACCTCCGTATGACAGTGCAAGACCCCTAAAGAACAGTCACCGAATAATCCACCGCTACATGAAGCAAATCTACCAGACAAATGATTCTTACTAAAAAAACCTCCTACAAAACCAAGACCCAAAACTATTGCCAGACCCTGACCAAACGCGACCCCCACATGTGACTATCAGCTGTACACAGGCTCTGATTACATATACCACCGCCATACAGGGACCAGATAGTGGTAGATACTAGTTGTATGTAGACGCTCTGCAGACTGTATATTACCGCCATACAGTGACCAGATAGTGGTAGATACTAGTTGTATGTAGGCTCTGCAGACATATAAGTGATTACACTGCAGTTACATTTAGTGACTCACAGGAGACATCATTTCTGATCAGCGTCGTTCACTTTCCCTTTTCTTCTCCATCCGGTTCACACCTTCATGCTGATTGCTCCCGGCCAATACTCGTCCCTGCAGATTGGGACACAAATATCTTAGAATCCTCACATTTCCAGTAACTCCTTAATTATAGGTATATAAGTCCCCTCAGTTAGACAGGTATATAGATATGCCCTCTCAGTCAGGCAGGTATATGTATATTGTCCCCTTAGACAGGTAGGTATATAAATATAGGGGCACTCAGGCAGGTATATAGATATATGGTCACTCTCAGGCAGGTATATAGATATAGGGTCACTCTCAGGCAGGTATATAGACATAGGGTCACTCTCAGGCAGGTATATAGACATAGGGTCACTCTCAGGCAGGTATATAGACATAGGGTCACTCAGGCAGGTATATAGATATAGGGTCACTCTCAGGCAGGTATATTGATATAGGGGCACTCTCAGGCAGGTATATAGGGGCACTCAGGCAGGTTATATAGCTATAGGGGCTCAGGCAGGTATATAGGGGCACACAGGCAGGTATATAGCTATAGGGGCTCAGGCAGATATATAGCTAGGGGCCACAGGCAGGCATATGGGGGCTCAGGCAGGCGTATAGGGGCTCAAGCAGCCGTATAGGGGCTCAGGCAGGCGTATGGGGGCCACAGGCATGGGTATGGGGTCACAGGCAGGCATATGGGGCCACAGGCAGGCGTATAGGAGCCACAGGCAGGCATATGGGGGCCACAGGCAGGCGTATGGGGCCACAGGAGGTGAAATGGGGCCACAGGCAGGCTTTATGGGGGCTCAGGCAGGCGTATATGGGCCACAGGCTGACGTATAGGGGCCACAGGCAGGCATATGGGGGTCACAGGCAGGTATATAGGGGCCACAGGCAGGCGTATGGGGGCCACAGGCAGACAAAAATAACAACATTTATACTCACCTTACCTGCTTCCCGGCCGCGCGCTCCTCTTCTTTTTCGGCCGCGTGCTCCTCCGGCAGCCCCTCGGGCGCACAGCCAATGATTCGCTGTGCGCCCGAGGAGAGGCAGCGTCGCGATGACATCACTTCATCGCGACGCTGCCAGCTGAGCCGCACGGGGCCCCGCCGGGTCCTCAGCACTATCCTCCGGTGAGCGGGTCTGACACTGTCTGCGGAGCAGGGAGCGCTCGCTCTCTGCTCCGCAGAAAAGGTCAAAGAGACCACCGGCGCTTCAGGCCCATGGCAGCGGCCTGGAGCCCGGCGAGGTTCGGGGCCCTGCCTGTGCCCCTTAGGGATAGGCAGAGGTAGACGCCCTAGGCGATCGCCTACCTCTGCCTACCCGTCGTCCCGCCTCTGGCCCCCAGGCAATGGAAAAGATGGCCCTGTTTAAGTGAGTAGGTGCACATGGCGAGGATATCCTATTAGATCATGTATAACAAAAGGAATCCACAGCACTCAGTTAATTATCTCTATTTTTTACCTGTGACCATCCTGATTAAGGTTACAAATGAACCAAAACATCACAATAGTGTCACCATCTCAGTAATTCCAAGTGTACTGTTATTTTTTCACGTATAAAAACTCTATTGAAATTTGGACTGCGTAAATGCAGTTAACTGTTTGCCTAATTGAGTGCTGCAGATACCTTTTGTTATACATAGTGCACCGCAGGGGCGGGACCTGAGTAATCTCTTTCGTTACATTTTGTCATGCTCCGCCCCTGAGGTTTTGCACAAACCACAACATATTATGTGACTTTTGCCTATAGTCTCTTATAAACGTCTGGCAAAAATCCAAAAATGCAGCAAGTTCCGAACTTTCAGAATATTTTACAATTTTAGTTTTCTAAAGTGATTTGTTTTTATATCTATGTTATATGTTGAATTGATTTCTCCTCAGAATGTGACCGTGTCCCGTCATGTGTGACCATGACTATAAGTGTTCAGCAAATGGCAGTAAAGTGTGTATTTTATCCGGAAACTCAGACCTGTTACTATAATCTGGGAGGTGTTCACTGTGAACTTATGGTCAGAGAAACAGCAAGCCTCATCTACAGGAAAAGAGGTACAGTAAATAATGAATCTATGAGGTCACATTGGGAAGTGTAACTAAATACATCCAGTTTTATTAATATACAGGATGAGCAAAAAGTCCCAGGACCCTTCTTATTTACAGAAACGATAGGGAAAATGCCATATCTGAATACCGCAGCAAGTAATGTGTGAGGGGGCAAATCTCTTAGGCCATATGTGGAATATGGCCGCCATCTTGATAGCCACCATATTGTATCAAGGTCAAGTTTTTTTCCAGTGCGAAGGTGGTCATTTAGCATAGCAACGAAGACCAGAACTGTCTCAGAAATCGATGGCTCCCATCAGATTTGCAATATCTCTTGTGGTTCAAAAGTTATCAACATAGAAATTTACAACAACAGTTAATTAATGTGTTCAATGTATACAAACAAAAGGGAGAGAGACATGGACTTCACATCCTCAAAATATACGTTGATCTGATGCTTCTCAGCAAAAATTATAACAATGAACATCAGATTCGTAGTTATTTTTTGATCAAACAGTATAAGCCCACTTGCTGCTTCACGGCAACCTCTTTAAAGTGGGTCTCTACGCTAATGGATATAGCAATGCATGGCGACCACCGCCGCAGCAATAACCACACAAGCAGGGGGCACAACCCAATGGTCCACAGCACCACTGCTGCCAGGCCTAGCCACCAGCTCTGGGCTGCACCACCCCACAAATATAGCACCACAGCAGCAATGGCAGCCACACAGCACCAACACCAAAAAAGGAAAGGTTGACACAGCTTACCTCTCCAGAACTCCCTGCAAGCAGACTGGAAGGAGCAGGGCATTAACCCCCATACAGACTACTACAGATCAAAAAGTATACTAGGAACCTCCTGTTCATTTTTGTAAAGTTTTGCTGAGAAGCATTAGATCAACATATAGTGTGAGGATGTGCGGTCTATGCCTCTCCCTTCAATGTGTTCAATGTGTTCACAGAGCTAAAGGGGCTGGATCCCATTATTATGAACCCGCATGAGAGATTTTTGTGTTGATAACTTGTGAACCACACGAAATATTGCAAATCTAATTGTGGCAACCAATTTCTGAGACAATTGTGATCTTTTTAGATTTGCAACATGACCACCTTCTCATTTGAAAAGCTTACCTTTGATCCAATATAACGGCATTCAAGATGGTGGCCATGTTCCAAACATAGCCTAAAACATAGGCCCACTCACCCATTACTTGCTTGGGCATTCAGATATGTAATTTTCCCTTTCATTTCTGAAATAAAAGCGTGTCCCGTGACTTTTGACTCACCTGGTATATAAGTGGTGTATGCTGGGATTTTTTGGGTAGTTTTTTTGCAGTATTATGGGAGATCTTTAAATATTATTTGGTATGTGTGTTTTATTCTCGCACTATATGGTGTTATTATATTTACTGTATTCTGCCATATTGTGTTGGCACGATACAGCGGTAGAATTCCTGTTACTCAATAAATAATAGCACAGGCCTATCTGAAACGAAGTTGGCGGACTCCAAACAACAACCCAAAGAAGAAAGACTCACCGCTAGATTATTTGGTCAGTGGACAGTGGGCAGAGGATGACAGGTGCACGGTTAAGTTAAGCCTCAAAAATGTCTGTAAGCTACAACTGACCCTAATACAGCATGTGAATTTAGGGTAAAGCCACACCCTGGGCAAGGCCCATAACAAAGTAGACAGACACTAAATCAGGCCCACAGGGAAACAGGGGAAACCCTAAGTATGGCAAAATGTTGTTTTTAACTCTATATGCATCCTTGGAAGAGGCAGAAAAGCAGAGAAAGATAGGCAAAAAACAAGATGCAGAGTATAAGAGGAGTGTACAGTCATTTACAGAAGCTGTATGTGCAAGCCCCCAAAATAAACTCCACCAGCAGGCCCATAAACAAAACTAGTGGGCCCCTAAAATCACCTCCACCGGTGGGCCCTAGGCACCCCAGTTCAACACTGCACCAAATCCATTATTCTCAAGAACTACAAACTCTAGAACTTGGCCTGACGGAACTAATACAAGAAACCACAATATTCTACAACCTGACACAACTGAACAATAGATTTCAAGAGATAATAATTTGACATATAAGGACTAGCCAGGATCTTGCTTTATGAAGACCAAAAGCTCAGGTGCGCAGCGAGGTCAGCTGACTTGCAAGGAGCACGAGCAGTTGCCATGCAACCACTTCAAACAAACACACAAACAACAGAAGACAGACATAACATAGAAAATTCTGCTGATCTTAAAACAGGAGGGATTGAGAGTTCCTGCCCATTTGTAACACTACCCTGATATCTATTGATGGGTGATATCTCCAACGGCCAATCCCGCACACCAAAATGAGATTTAAGGCTTTGGTCTAGTCTTATCTCAGGCTGTCCGGTGTGGGTTCATTGGTGGGTCTGTGCAAAATAAAATAATTGCAATAAAAAAGTAACCTGACAAACACCAGTGCCATATAAGCTCTAATGGGACTGCTTTTTCTGTCACTGGATCACCTCAGGTCTCTCAGTTAGAGAACCTTCCACCTTTCGACCCCATCAACATTCGTGCTTAATTCAGTCTATAGCGCTAGGGTGTACAAAATAAAAGAGCTTTCACCAGGGCTATGTACTGACCTGAGCCTTCAGCCGCATCTTCTAGAGAGCCTATGGCATTTCAGAGTTTTAAGAAGATGGAGTTTTGGAAGTGTAGTTATACAGGGACACAAGTGAGAGAGTTGTCTTGCTCTTTGGATCCAGTTCAATGTCGAGGTTTGACTCTTCGTCCTGAATTTTTGGTGATATTTGCCAGAAAATTGACCATAACCTAAATTGGGGTTAGGGTATTTTTTTTGTTACTGGTGTTGAACTCAACAGGGACAGTATTGCTAAACAACTCAACAAAGCTGAAAATGGTTGTTTCCTACTCCCAAGGCAAAGCCTTAATTGGCTGCCCTAGCCCTGTCTAAGAATACCCTGGCCAAGGTAAAGTGCCTTGTTTGGTTCCCGCTAAGGTATGTAGGTCTTAGGTCCCATGCCCCACCAAATTCTCCAGCTATGAACAATTGAGCCGAAAGCCTGTGTCATAGATATATGAATAAAAGCTGTGACGATGTTTTACAGCCCTGACTGTTTCTGGAAGGGCTGTTTTACTAATTGGACCTCGAAAAGTTGCGGTTTATGACAATTTGCCATCACAGAGGCATTTCTCATCAGAGTGGGAGCCTTAAAACTTCCAAAACTGGGAACTAAAGGGGTTTTCTGAGATTTAAAAAAAAAAATTAATTCTACTGCTTGGAACTGCATTAAAGGGAATGTGTCATCAAAAATGACTAATTGTTTAAGTTTAAGTTTTTATGTTAAACACATTTTTTAGGAATTTTTGGTTGTTTTCTTTTAATTTTTCATATCACTTTCAATATATTTAAATAATTCTTAAGTCCTGCAGTTTTCACTTTGGCCACTAGGCCTTGTTTGCACTGCTTTAACAGCAGTCAGAGAGATGCTGTACAGTAGCTTCATGCACATAGGAGTCTTAAGACTGTCTCAGTCCCATTGACTTCTATAGGAGAGTTTTCTAGTTATGCTCTAATACCTGGGAAGAAGTCACTGTGCAGGGAGGTGAAAGGGTGAACTGTGACTATCTCCTCTTGTGACTGGTGGATCCTGTGTTATCTATTCACACTCGTGTCTCCTTTCAGTTTCACCCTCTTTGTGCTGATAATGAACAGACAACTGAGAATCTCTCTCTACAGAACAGGAAGTGTCAGACAATTATTAGGCCTAGTGGCCAAAGTGAAAACTGCAAGACTTAAAGGAGTTGTCTCATTACGAGCTTTCAGCCTGTCAGTGTCCCTGGTAAGTTGAACTGAGGGGCGTGTTTCTTGGTCTGTCTGTTCTGCTCCCTCTCCCCCCTCCCATCAGCACACAGGCAGCTACGTAACTTCTATACAGGGGGGGAGGGGGGCGGGGGTTTGCTCTCAGAGTTCACCCTGTGTGTGCCTGCCTAGGTCTGTTACAGGAGAGGGCTGATCTTTGGAGTGTAGAGAGGAATATGAAGCTGTGTGCTAATAGAGCAGAGGGGATGCATGTGTTTCCTATATCCCCTGCTTAGCTTACAAGTCTCCACATCTCCAGCAACAACACGGGCAGTGTTACTATACTCTGGTTGTGTCACTAATACAGGAGAACATAAAGTATTCACATGCCCCCTGATCTGTATAATATTAGTATAGTCACAGTACCAAAGACATATCATGATTATAGTAACAGACAGGGTCACTGCTGTCACATCTATCTGTGTAGAGAGCAGTAGGAAGCAGGCACACACAGGGTTAATCCAAGCAGCATGGACACAGAAGCCAGAGTCCTCCTCCCCCTACCCCCGCCACTACAGAAGCATTCTGTGCAGGAGGTGCTCTCTGCTCCAACCTGTCTTCTAAGTTTATGAGTCATTCAGACCTGACAGCCTGTAATATAAGGATCAACAGGTCAGCTACTTTTGAGATCTGAGAAGCTGATGTAGTAATACTACAGGGCTAGCTCAAAATGAGTAGGACATTTGTAATGTACATATATTGCAAAGCTGCTTGTTTTTTAAAGATCTTTAAATTAAAACCCAATCATTGTAGCGAGACAACCCCTTTAAGAATTATTAAGAAATATTTAAAGTGATATGGAAAATTAAAAAGAAATATAACCAAAAATTCTTAAAAAATGTGTTTAACATAAAAACGTGAGTTAAACAATAACTTGTTTTTGATGACACATTCCCTTTAAAATAAAAAAATAAAAAAATAACCTGTTCTCACCTCTCCCAACGGAGAGGAGGTTTGTTCCCCCTCTGCCTGTCCCCCAGCAGTGATGTCAACAATACATCGCTTACTTGATCTAGAACTCACATATACTGCTTAGGCCAGAGCTCAAGCAGCATTGGAAGAGCAGCAGATGGATAATGTAGTACAAGTTAATTTTTTTTTTTTATTTAATGCAATCCTAGACAAAAGGGATTTTTTGAAAAAAAAAAGGCTTGGAAAACACATTTAGGCAATTTTTTTAATTTTGAGTTCATGGAACAAAAGTCTGGATGGATAAATGGATAAACATAATTTGTTAGAAGGGTTTTCTAACCATGCTGTTTCTCAAAGTCACAGGCAGCTTCAGACTCACACTGCCTAGTTATGGGGGCTATAGCAGTGCCTAGCATATTTAGTTCCTCTATAACTAGTTGAGTGTTACAGTGACATAAATTTGGAAGATTTAATCTGTAGTAAGTAAAGCTACAGAGCTCCAAGGAGTGAAAACAATTGCTCATCAATGGTAACCAATTTAATCTTGTAACAGATAAAAACTCTGTTCTGTTTGACTAAAGTAACTTCATTTCCTGCTCTCTTTCTAAACAGAAAGGGAGATATGGAAAGTAACCTAGAGACACTTGTGTGCACTCAGAGCTGATAAAATCTCTCTTGCTTCCTAACCAGGGCAATATTGAAACAGCAATGTATTTAGACAAAGTCTTTATTATCATTATTATCATTTATTATTATTAATTATCTGTCCCTGCATGTTGAAAGCTAATCATGGTAGTGAGAAACCCCTTTAATTGTATTGTTTTAGCTTCTGCACGCTCTTTGACTTCATTGACCGTTTCACAAGGCGGCATTGTGGGCAAATCTGGATCCGTTTTCATCGGTTCCGATATGAAGAACGTGAATCAGTTCCTGGGCGTACCCTATGCAGCCCCTCCCACTGGCGAGAACCGTTTCCGCCCCCCTCAGCCGTATACCTGGACTGGCACATGGAACGCCACCTTCATCAGGTAGGATGCAATTTCTGGAATGTCCTGTCACCCAGTGGGCGCTGCTCAATTTGAACAGACATTTTTGAGTGACATTGTCATATTGGAACTAATTTGTGGTCGATTTCACCGAAACTATATTTAGAATGTGGGTTCCTGTTATGATTACATGAAATGCGATAATGTCCCCAGCGGCTGAGCTCACTTACTGGAAACACTGGTGACTTACACAGCGGATTCAGGCCCAGATGGGTCCACGGGATCACACCCAGATCTACAAAATCTTATTATACCTAATATCATTGGACGGCTGCTTATATCTGCTTCAAGGAAAGTTAGGGGACAGGGCCATCATTACAGCTCTCACAGGAGTTATTGATCAGATCTCTAGAAAAGCGGAGTGTTGCTAAAAATATATTTCTATATTTTTAATTTCAAAACTTTTAGTCATATGCCTACTTCTTAATCTATAGATCTCTACTGTAACTGATGCTCTAGGATGAGCCATGACACTTGGTAATTCAGCATTCGAACTACCGAGCCCTTTAGCTCCCAAGACTTCTTTAGACTGCAGACCTCAGCAACAAATAGTAATTAAATCCTGGACTTTGGTACCCAAGCTTAGACTCCAGATTCCAGAAGCCAGGACTAGTCGAATCCCGGACTCCAGCATTTGAGACTAATCAGACCTCGGCACCCTGTCATTACCATGGCATCAGGCCTCAGCACCCTGCCACCATCACGCATCAAACCTTAGCACCCAACACTCAATAGATCCCAGACCTTGCACCCAAAACTCATCAGATCCCAGATCTAAGTATACTGCCACCAGCACAGCATGAGACCTCAGCACCCTGCCACCATCACGCATCAAACCTTAGCACCCAACACTCAATAGATCCCAGACCTTGCACCCAATACTCATTAGATCCCAGATCTCAGTATACTGCCACCAGCACAGCATGAGACCTCAGCACCCAAGACCCCAGACTTTAGCATCCTACTATCCACACTTCATCAGAACTCTATGCCAAAGACTCATCAGATCCCATACCTTGCACCCAATTCTAATCATAACATTAGAACTCAACACCCTGCCACCAATAGGCATCAAACCTTAACACCCAAAACTTATTAGATCTCAAATCTAGCACCCAATACTCATCAGACCTCAAAGATTGCTACCCTGCCACCAGCATGGCATAAGACCTCAACACCCAAGACTTATCAAACTCCAGACCTCAGCACCCTGCTACCTACGCTTCATCAGTCACCTGTGCCTAAGACTTATCAGATCCCAGACTACAGCACACAAACTTCATCAGATTCCAGACTACAAGATTAGCACCCAGTACTTCCCAGGCCCTAGACTTCAGCCCTACAGACTCTCTAGATCCCAATCCTCAGCAACCAACCACCAACATGCAGCAAACATTAGCACCCAAGACTCATCAGATCTTAAACTTTGCCACCAGTGCAAAACAGACCCTAGAGCTTAGTACCCTGCCACCAACACAGCATGAGACGCACCCTGTCACACGCTTTTCATCAGACTTCAGCACCAAGACTTCATCACACCCCAGACTACAAGATTAGTTACCCAAGTCTTCTCAGATCCTAGCCCTAGGCACCCAAGACTCATCAGATCCCAGACTTTAGCCCCTAGACTTCAGTAGACCCCATGATTAAAGGGGTTTTGCCACTATGCAATGTTGACGTGGGAACCTCCAAAATGGGTATTAATCACTTTTCTAAATATATGTGATTACAAAAAGTGAAGCCCGTGAGATCTCAGCATTGCTCAGTCCCCCTTAGTTTCCTGAAAGTTTACATTAGACATGACCAGGACACTGACAGGCGCTGATCTGGCCACACTTGCGTGTTTGCACTTCTTATATGATGACAGGGAACATGAAGGAGCTTGCAAGGGGCTAGGGAGAAAGTGCAGTGTATGAGGCTGTCTGCTGTATAGAGAAAACCACTGGTTTTTAATGTAATTTTTTGAGTAAAACATTGCAGACGCTCCCTACTTCCTCGCTCTCTGCTCACCCCCCTCCCTCTCACCCCTGCAGCCGTTCACAACGCTGCATGCTTTGTTTATCTTCTCTCCTGAGTAGATAAGAGGTAAGGAACTCACTTTGTGGCAAAACCCCTTTAAGCATCTAAGACTTATAAAGCCACAGACCTAGCAGACACCAAGACTTTAGGTGTCCTGCACTCCTGCACCCAAAACGTCGTCAGACCTTAGACAGGTCAGCACTCAAGACTTGTCAGACCCCACTGTCTACACAACATTTTCCCTGATGGCGTGTGCCACATGCTGACTGTAGTCACAAAGCTCTGGTGCCTGAGAGGGTCCAAGGCTCCCCCCACCTGAGAAGACACCAGTATTATAACCTGCACACAGTAATTGGGAGGATAATTGGGGTACTGTTACATACTTTGCATTGTGGCTCTAGAGGTTCTTCTGATGATCCTATCCGTCCCATTAAAAAGCAACCAAAACTGAATATAATAAGTCGGCATCACACAATGATAGAGGCTAATGAAGAGGACCACAACCAGACATTGGCTTCACTTTATACAGTCACTCTAACTTTATTATATTTCATGTTTTCTCAAGGCCAAGCTGTCTGCAGCCCGGGGATGGGAAGGCTCAGTATTCTTCCGTCAGTGAGGACTGCCTGTACCTAAACCTGTTTGTTCCACAAAATTCTGTAAGTATTCACACCCACCAGGTGCTTTGTGAATTTTGGTCTCACTGAAGCTTCTTACACCCTTGTATTACATGGACAACCCTATAACCTCAATGAGAACTATATAATATAGGGGTTTTCCAAGACTAGAAAATTGATCCTGAGGATATTCAAGTGGATGGGACTGAGCTGCAGTACCAGACACAGCCACTACTAAAAGTGTGGAGCTGTGCCTGGTAAAAAAGAGATAAAGTGCTCACCAGGGTGGCACAGCCCGTTAATGAGCTGATTGGTGATGTGCCAACAGTTGGATCGATGGCTGTTCCTAAGGGTAGGTCATCAGTTCTTAAGTCTAATTTCCATTTTGGTGGGGCGGCTGAGAAATTGATCATTTGTTTTGAGTTTCTCAAAAAATGTACAGGCGATCAATGTGGTCCCCACCAATGAGCAGCCTGTAATCATTTTTTTTTTTTTGGGAGGAGGGACCTTCTAATGTAAAGAGCCAGTTTAAAGTGCACAATAATAATAATAATAATAATAATCTTTATTTATATAGCGCCAACATATTCCGCAGCACTTTACAACCCTTCAGTGTAATATAATCTGGGACGTAGTTATCATTAATGTGTAATACTTAGTGTAAACGTAGACTACACAGTCTTACAGTGCGGTACGTGTATCATAGTGCTGATTTTACACCTCTTATTGGCTGGCTTACTTTATGCCACTAATTGCACTAAAATGTTGGTGCGTTTTCCTGGCGCACAGCATTGCACGCTAATCCATGCCTCCTTTCAACTAGACCGGGCCCATTTTACAGAGGACACGACCGTTTTTGTCAGACAAGGCGCAGTCTATTGTCTCGAAACTGTCTAATATACATTATAAATGTGGTGTAAAGCAATGTCATTCTTTTGGTGCAAATTGCACTGACATTCTGGTGCAACTGCCATATTTAATGTGCCTCATTGTGTTATGTCCAATGTGGGGTCTGAAGTGGTAGAGCATGACCCAAGGGTTCAAAAACATGTGTTGTCCTCTGTCCCATCTGAACCAGATAAGCTAGAATCACATCAGTTACTCCCAGACTATTAAGTGCCGTATAATGCAAACCTTCTCTGACTTTCTAATAGACTTCGTGTTTCGATAATTCATCATTGTGAAGATCTATCTGCTGTAGGTGTCGGAGCTGGAAATCAATGATGACCTAATACAGGGGCGTAACTAAAGACTCCTGGGCCCGGGGGCAAAACTTAAGCTTGGGCCTCCTTCCCCCCAGGACAATGGCTGTAGGCAGGGGCGTAACTAGAGAAGCCAGGGCCCCATAGCAAACTTTTGGATGGGGACCCCCCCCTCCCCCTCCCCTCCCTGACCACGACCATGTACCAGGACATGCTGTTAGATAATGTAGATAATACAAGGGGCAAATACCTCACCATATATATCACCATCATTTTTAGACACAAATATCTTAGAATCCTGACTTTTCCAGCACCTGCCCCCCTGGCTATATGGGGTCCATTTAGGCAGGCTGGGCTTAGATAGGATATATGGGGCCCCAAAAAGGCAAGGTTTAGGAAACCCAATTGAGTGCCCATATAGGCAGGCAGGGTTTAGGTTTAGCTATAGGAGCCATACAGGTAGACAGGGGTTAGGTGGGGCTATAGGGGCCCATATAGGTAGGGTTTAGGTAGCTAAAGGGGCCCCATATAAGTAGCCCGTCAGGCTTGTGGGGGAAATACGGCAGGCATATAGGGGTGTAGAGGCGGGCATATGGGGGCTGTACAGGAAGGCATAGGGGGCTGTATAGGCAGGCAGGCTATAGGGGCTGTTAGGCAGGCATATAGGGGCTGTATGGGGCAGGCAGGCAGGCATTATAGGGGGCTGTATAGGCAGGCAGGCATATAGGCGGCTGAATAGGCGGCAGGCTTTATGGGGTTTAGGCAGGCTATGGGGGCTATAGGTAGGCATATGGGGGGGTTTTAGGCAGGCATATGGGGGCTATAGGCAGGCATATGGGGGCTATAGGCAGGCATATGGGGGCTATAGGCAGGCATATGGGGGCTATAGGAAGGCATGTGGGGGGAGTATAGGTTAGGCATAGGGGGGCTTTAGGCAGGCAAATTGGGGCTATAGGCAGGCATATGGGGGGGTATAGGCAGCTATGGGGGTTAAGGTAGGCTATGGGGGGTTTATATGCAGGCATATGGGGGCTATAGGCAGGCCTATGGGGGGATAGGCAGGCATATGGGGAAATAGGCATGCATATGGGGGGTAAGGTAGGCTTATGGGGGGGTATAGGTAGCATATGGGGCTATAGGCAGGCATATGGGGGGGTATAGGTAGCATATGGGGGTATAGGTAGCATAATGGGGGGCTATAGGCAGGCATAGGGGGCTATAGGTCGGCATATGGGGGCTAATGGGCGGCATAGAGGGGTAAAGGCAGGCATATGGGGCTAAAGGCAGGCATATGGGGGTATAGGCAGGCATATGGGGGCTATAGGCAGGCATATGGGGTAGATAAAATAAGAAACAACTTACCACCTCGGTCCACGCTCCCCCGATGCCCCCCGCTCGGCTCCGCTCTGCGCTCTCCCTGCTGCCTCTGCGCTCTGTGCGGGCGGCGGGGTGATGGTACTTCACCGCGCGCGCCCACGTGACCACAGAGCGCCGGCAGGGGGAAGTAACAGAGCGGAGCGATCGGGCTCCGTCCTGCAACTACCGAGCAGCGCTGCCTCTAAACGCTCGGGCCGGGGGGCCCGTGCGTTCAGAGGGGGTATATGCGCTGGGCCCGAAGGCTCCCCGCCGCCGCAGTGAACTGTTAAGTTCACTGCCGGCGGGCCCAGGGGGCGGGGATTACCGGGGTTAGCGGACGCGAGTTAGCAGCTGCCCCGGGGCCCCCCTAAGCGCAGGGGCCCCGTAGCAACTGCTACCCCTGCTACCCCGGTAGTTACGCCCCCTGGCTGTAGGTTCCCTGCTTGGTGTGAGGGATATCTGCGGTATAGTGCGCTGTGGGAAAATATTTCTACTTAAAGGGATTCTCGCATACAAGAAAATTAATTTTAAATGGGACCAGGTAGCGGAAAAAAAAGAAAAATGATGGATTCAAAGCATCTGCCACCTATTGCCCTCCCCCCCAAAAAAAATATATTTGTGGGGTGAACAGGAAAAAAAATGCGATTGCACTTTTGTTTTTTGGGTTTAGTTTTTGTTAGAGTTTATACCTTACAGTTTAATTGACATGTTATCTGTGTTCTGCAGGTCACTACATATACAAAGGCCAAAAAGCGTCACCACTATGTAGTGACTAATACCATTATAATGTTACTGACCAAATCAATATCTCAAGACCAATGATATCAATAACAACATCATACAAAGGCCAAAGAATACCACAACATACCACTACCATATAGTGATAATAAAAACCCTACTCTTACTGACAAAATCACTATCCCAAGACTAATAATACCGCCACATAACATCACATTTCACCAATATAAAGTGACTAATGCCACCATACTGTTATGGACCAAAAAATTCTGCCACATACTGTCCGCATGTGACGGATCAAAACAAAAAATAAGACAGATATTGCCAAATAAAAACAATATACAAAGACCAAGTAATACCCCCAATATCACCAGCATAAAGAGACTGAATAAAACCACTGTACTGTTACTGAATATAAACCATTACACCGAGACCCCTAATACCGCCATACAGTGACGATGTTAGATTTTAATTGACTGGACTTTTAAGGAAGCAGCGATCATAATTATGTGTAACTTTTTCTAACCTTCTTATTCTTTTATTTGTACAGTAAAATGGCAAAAGGATGTTTTGAACCTTTTTTTTTAATTTTGACATTTTAATTTTACTTGTAGTCCCCCCAGGGTACTTGGCAACAGGGGGGTGCGATCAGTTGTACATTGTTCTGCAGTAATAAGATATTGCGGAACAGTATACAACAATGGCTACACAGGGTGCAATATGAATAGTATCATGGCATCCATGGAGGTCTTCATTAGGCCTCTGGCTTTCATGATGACCACTTAGCACCCCGAAACCTCGTGGTAGTGGACTGGAATGGTGCGCAGCACCGTTACTTAATCCTTTAGATCCAACGGCCTCATGAACCACTGCATCTAAATGATCAGGACAAACAGAGCAGCATACCACACTAAGACCTAAAGCATATATAGTGTGGTATGCTGTCATTTGTAGTTCCATAGCTGCTGCTGTAGAACTACAAGTCCCAGAGTGTGCCTGCCACACCAGCCAATCTGAAAGATGTATTTATGTGTACACATATATATTTACACATACACAACCCATCTTTCAGGGTTGGCTGGTGTGGTATATATATATATATATACATATATATATATATATATTTATATACTAATATATATATATATAAAATAAATATAGTGTGTGTGAAAGCTTGTAATGTGTATAACCCCTTTTGTACATTGACAATGGCCTGTTGCAGACATGCTGGACCTGAGTTTTACATTTACAGAAGCGCTGTGAATTTACAAGTACCGCATACCCCTGCATATGTTTAAAGGCCATCTAGTGCAGTTATGGAAATTGTAGCTCCCAGCAGCTTCTTGTGAATTACAGTCCCGCATGTCTGCCACCCCAGGCCAGTGTCATGTAACATATGGGAAAACACATTACAGACGCAACATATATATATATATATATTGTGTGTATACATTAGTGTGCCCCGTCAGTACTTCTGTGAGAGCTGCTTACAGTTAGGCTTGTCTACACTGAAGTGTACAAAAAACGACCTGAAAACTATTTACTAAAAACGTTCATGAAAATGAGTTTTCTGTCCACTGCCTGTAAAAGCAGCTGAAAAAACGTCCGTTTTTGGGTGCAGTTTTCGTTTTTTGAAGCGTTTTTTTGAAGCGTTTTTTGGAGCGTCTTTGCTCTGCTTTTTAATGTATGCACAAATTAAGCCATTGGATGTAAGCTACACCCTACAGGTGGAGTAACATGTTAAGTAGTCACTTCCTTTAGATCACTGTAGCCCTTGTGAGCACATTGTCCTTTGTGTGCTGGTGCTGCTGCGTGCTATTGCTTATTAAATTTTGCACCCAGATTCTTGCTAAAAATCCAAAAAAAACCCCCCTTATTTTTTGCTTACACCCAAGAAAAACTGTTTTGGGTGTCAAAATCTGAAAAAAAAGGATTTTAGCCCAAAATTTTTCCCAAAAAAAAAACGATTTTTTGCGCCCAAATTCCGTAAAAAAAATAAATTTTAGTGTCAGAAGCCGGGATCAGTTTTTTAGCGCCAACTTTTTTTAAAAGTTTATTGAAACTAACCCCCCAAAAACCCGTCAAAAAACGGTTTGGGCCCCAAAAACCCGAAAAAAATTTATTTTTTTTGAAATCAAAAGCTAGATCATTTTTATTAGGGCCCAAAATCGGGAAAAGGATAGGGTTTTTTACCCCCCAAAAGCCAAAAAAAACGGATTCTTGCGCCAAAATCCGTAAAAAACGTTTTTTTGGGCTTCAGAAGCGAGATAAGGGTTATTGGGCCCCAAAAACTTTTAAAAAAATTTTTAAATTTTAGTGTAAAAAAAATTTAAAAAAAAAAACCGGATTTTTGCGCCAAAATCCGTAAAAAAAAGTATTTTTGGGGGTCGGGAGGCGGGGATAACTTTTAAAATTAGGGGAAAAAATCTGAAAAAATTTTTTTTTTTAGTCCCAAAAAAACTTTTAAAAAAAAAACGGATTTTTGCGACAAAATCTTTTAAAAAAACGTATTTTTGGTTTTTCAGGGGCAAAGATAACGTTATTAGCGCCAAAATCTGAAAAAAAAAATTTTTTTTAGTGTAAAAAAAACATAAAAAAAAGTTTTTTTTGCCCCCAAAATCCTAAAAAAACGTGTTTTTGGCGCAGAGGCCGAATAACTTTATTACCCCAAAATCGGGAAAAAAAAAATTATTTGGTCAAAAAACGAAAAAAAAAAACTTTTTTTTTGCCCCAAAAATCCTTTTTAAAAAAAAAGGGTTTTTTTTGGCGTAAGAGGGAGATCACTTTATTAGTGCCAAAATCGGGTTAAAAAAAAATATTTTAGTCCCAAAAAAAAAAAAAAAACCGGGGTTTTCCGGGCCCCAAAAATTTCTGTAAAAAAACGTTTTTTGGGGGCGTCAGAGGCAAGATAACGTTTTTACGCCAAAATCTGTAAAAAAAATTATTTTAGTGTAAAAAAAAATGAAAAAAAAAAACTTATTTTTGCTCCAAAATCCTTTTTAAAAAAAAAATTTTTTTTTGGCTTAAAAAGAGGCGAATCACCTTTTTGCGCCAAAATCTGTAAAAAAAATTTTTTTTTAGTGTAAAAAAAAACGTAAAAAAAATTTTTTTTGCAAAAAAAAATCCGTAAAAAAAAAGTTTTTTTGGGCCCGTCAGAGGGGGGAGATAATGTTTTTAAACCCCCCAAAATTTTTGTAAAAAAAAATTATTTTAGTCCCAAAAAAAACTAAAAAAAAGGATTTTTTGGCGCCAAAACCCCTTAAAAAAAATTTATTTTTGGCGCCAAAATCCAAAAAAACGTATTTTTAAAGGCATCAGTAGAAAGATAACTTTATTAGCGCAAAATATTTTTTAGAAAAGTTTTCTAGCATAAAAATCTGAAAAAAAAAATTTTATTCTAAATCCCAAAAAATCTGAAAAAAAAACGTATTTTTAGCAAAAAAAAAAAAATATGAATTTCGCAAAAATGGGGTTAGGGCCCAAAAAGCATGATCAGTTTTTTAAAAAAGGTACAAAAAAGGACTCATCAGACACTTGTATGCAGATTTTAAATTAACCTTTGTTACCCCCATTATAGGTGGGCCCTTGGGGTTTCCCCTGGGAGAGTTTTCATTGAAAAAAAACGCAGCAAAAATGCGCGAAAACGCGGCAAAAAAACTTTCCCGGGGCTTTTCCCTAGAAATCCCGTAGTACATTTTTGCCCGGGTCTGCCTTTTTTTTTGAAAATGGGGTTTCAAAAGGAAAGGGGCAATGAAAAAAAAAAGAGCAAAAAAAAAGAAGCCAGTGCAGCAGCAAGGGGGGCTTTAAATAGAAAACTATGGGGGGATGATTACAGGGCGTTTTTTTAAACGTTTTTTGGGGAAAAAGAAAAAAAAGCGAAAAAAAGGTGTTTTTCTGTGAATGTAGACAGAGCCTTACTGTGTAAGTCCCGGTCCGCCTTTTTTTTCCCCCCAGGAGGTGGGTGATGGCTAGCTTTTCCCGGGAGTTGGGGGTCAGACCGTGCTTGGTTTCGCCCTCCCCCTCTCCCCCTCGCCTGCGCGCTTAGAGACGGACTGCTTTTCCCGGGTCCCTAAACAGCTCCTGCAGTGAGAGCTGCTTTCTGCTGCCGGGAAAAGGGGGGGTACGCAGGCAGTGGCTGCGGGAGCTACGGGTTGCTCGGGCTATGTGACCCAACAATCGTAAACTGAGGGTGAGGGGGGGCCTGTGGGCCCTGCGACCCCCGTAGCTATGCCCCTGAAACCCAATACTTCTCACAGCTGAGGGTTTTCTACAAATGTATTGAGTCTAGACTCTCCCCCTTCATTCCCCCCCTGCCCAATTGCTTTAAAATGGGTCATTTGCGTCCGGGCTGATTAGTTCTTTGAAAGTTGGGCCACCCCGGATACAATGGGCACAAACCCTCCCCTATAAGTTTCCGCCTTTGGTGTACCCCAAGAAAAAATACCCCGAGCAAAACAGAATCTTGGACATTGGAGGTTTAGACCCAAAAAATATAAGAAAAAGGGGCCCATAGTAGAAAATTTTTAAAGGGGACTCACAGGGGGGAAGGGGGATAGTTGAGACATCTGTGATTAGTGTCCCCGAGTGGGAAACCAAAGGGTGTTTTGCTTCATAGAAATACCCCAGTATTATAACTAGCATATGGTCAAGAGGGATCCTGTTACAGATTTTGTATTGGACCCAGAAGCCTCAACTTTCTCCTCTGTGGTTGGTTGCATGTATTGTTGGGTGGAGTGTATACAATGGACCAGTTCAGTTCTTGCCCTTTTTCCCTCTAATGTTCTCCTCCTCTTTTTACATTTGTAGAGAGTGAAATCCCACGTTCTTCTGTATTTCCACAACAGCCCCAAGGACTACGCTGAAAACGGCCAGACATTTGTCGACGGTTCTTACCTGGCAGCTTTAGGGGACATCATTGTGGTTACTGCTAGTTACAGAGTTGGTGCCTTTGGTTTCTTAAGTCCAGGTAAGTGTTCTAAGAACTGTCTTCACACAACTTATGTGTAAGATTGTGGCTGGCACAACCCTAAAAACAAACCTTATCAAAATCTTTTACATCTGTGATGGACTTGTGACATATAGCAGGGACTGACCAATGTGAGGAATGGTCATTTCCCAAAGTGAGATCTTCTTGTAATGTAGATGTGCAACCCTTATGAGACCTCAGTTGGACAACAAGTTTGGACAATTTATTTTTGGCCAGTAGAAATAAGTAGAGACAAAATCAGTTGTCCTGTTGTTCCAACAATGTCTTTGAGGTGTAAGTAAAAATCATAATTCAGATTTGGATCACAGTTATATTTGACCTGAATATCAGCAATTTGATTCAGGCCAGCTAGACCTGAATTTTGGAAGAATTTGTGAAAAAATTGTGTCCAACCCTAAGTTTAACTTGTTGAGAGATAATGCAGAAATTAGGGTTGGGTTTTTCCTTGAGCCGGGGTTAGATATGGAGCTAGAATTAGGGTGGGAGTTAATTTTAGGATAGAGTTTAGGGTTAGAGTTGAGGTTAGAGTTAGGTTTGGGTTTACGGTGAGAGTTGGAGTTAGAGTTTGGTATGGATTGGGTTTATGGCTGGAGTTGGGTTAAGCGTTGCAGTTAGTTTGGGTTGGAGTTAGGGTTGGGTTTAGGTTTAGAGTTGCAGTTAGGCTTGGGTTTCGAGTTAGGGTTAGAGTTGTGGTTGGAGTTAGGATTAAATTTAGGAGTGGCATTTGAGTTTGGTGTGAAGTTTGGGTTGGGGTTGAATTTAGGGTTACGACCCGGTTGGCATTAAAGGTTGGGGTTGTAGTTTGGGTTTTGGGGTTTGGGGTTAGAGTTGGGGTTGGGTTTATGGTGAGAGTTGTAGTTAGAGTTTGGCTTGGCTTGAGTTTATGGTTAGCATTGGGTTAAGCGTTGCAGTTATTGAGTTAGGGTTAGGTTTAGAGTTGCAATTAGGATTGGGTTTGGAGTTAGGATTAGAGTTAGAGTTGGGGTTGGAGTTAGAGTTAGGATTAGATTTAGGAGTGGTTTTAGAGTTCGGTGTGGAGTTAGGGTTGGGTTTGAATTTAAGGTTAAGATGGAGTTAGGGTTGGCATTTAGAAGGTTGGCGGTTGGAGTTACAATTGGGATTGAAGTTTCTTGTTTGGGTTTAGCACTAAGGTTAGGATTACAATTCGGTTTAGGTTTTTGGAAGTAGGGTTTTGGGTTTTGGGATTAGGGGTGACCACAAACGTTCCCCCGATGTATGGCAGTGTCCCCAAGGGAAAATTGGCTGCTGAAAGGGCTTCCCGACCCCGAAAAAAACATCTAGACTTTTCCAAAAAAATTTTTAAAACAATTTTTTTGGTTTTG